>JAECUM010005511.1:0-73333 GCA_016617855.1 Megalonaias nervosa
CGTGATCAGCTGGAACACTCCCTACAGTAAGTCTTGTTTACACTTTGATGGTTAAAATTCTATGATACTGCTGGATCTGCCTCAACAAAATTATCTAACAGAAATAAAAATTAATTGTTAAAGAGAAGATTTTTCTCACACTCTTTCCAAGACTGATTCAAGGGTCAATTAATTCAATCTGCATGGCCTCAAACATATAGGACACATAAGTCTCTTCAACACCTTAGGTTGATTTGTACCATTTTAAAATAAAAGAGCTACCAAGTTTTAAAATCATTGTTTCTCCCACCCACCAAAATGAATATATGAGACACGGTATGAGAAGACTTTGCTGCAAACAGTGCTGAAAATTTATAACCTTTGAACCAATGTAATCATCCTGCCAACATATCACAATACACAGTTATAGATGTTTGTTAAATCACAATACTCAGTTATAGATGTTTGTTAATGTGACTATTAAGCGTTATGAATCAGCAAGCCTCAAACTGACTGATGCAAATAGGCATCAAGATTGGTTTGCTGACTCATAAAGCTTCAACCTCACTTCCATCAAGTCACTTTAAAAAAGTAAATAATTGTTTTACTATATGACTTGGTGCTAAACTTTGAAATTTAACTTTTTTCAGAAAAGGGAAAATATTCTGCTGCATGCCATGACAAAACAATAGGTCATGATATCGGATAAAAGTCAATGATTTCATCACAGTGCAATATAATGAATCGTTGCAAAATCAGTAAATTATGATGCTATCCATAAAAACATCTCACAGGAATCATGTAGTACTATGACATTTTCACAAGAGCTCTAAAGAAAACTAAAAAAACCACAGAAAAATAGAATATGGCAGCTCCACATTTATGAATGACTTCTACTTTAACATAAGTATACTTAAAAAAACCCACATATCCATTTAACTTTTCATTTATAAATATGTTTATTTCCTTAATGGGACAGTCAGCTGCTACTGATGAAGTTTGATTGATTCTGTCAGTGGATTCAGAGGAAACTGAATAGGCACAAAATGATTGTACAAGGGTAACCCTTGAGTAAAGTTTTTTCAGTGGAAACTGAAGAAGCCCAGCAAAGACTGGGCTGTCCAATGTAAGTTGGGGATGCTCAGGGCAACCGTGTGGATTCTGCTCAATGGTTTTAGTTTAAAGATGCAATTTACTGTTGACAATAGATTGTTGACAATAGATTGTTCAGTGAATAAATGGAATGGAATAAAGCAAATGCTGTTTATTTGGGAAATCAAGATACAGCATCAAACACTGTAGGTGTTGCAGTGGGGATGGTGGTGGTCAATAGAAATGTATAATGTACTGTCGCTCCCACTGTTTCAACTAAGAATTGTTGAACAAGGATGCTGTGCATGACAGCTGAAAATCTTTTGACTGGTTGATGACTGCTGTATCAATATATAGCTCAACCTTACTGGTGCAGACTATTTTATACAGGATGGTAGTGAGGTAGCGGTGTCACCTATTGATGTGTAAAAATTATGCTTAAGCAGCTGCAGAAGAAAAATTGGTGACAATATTATTCCCAGTTAAAGTCTATTAAACATCAAAGTATTCATTTGGCAAATCATTAATGTGCTCTTTTGTTTCTTTCTAATCAAGCCATGTTTAATACATTTAAAGGATGGTAAATATAATATATAGTATTTCATGTATAAATAGTTTGTTTTTTTTCTGAAACAAGGGGATGAAGTGGGCCTGAGATTTCATGCATGACTGAAATGTGCCTATTTGTCAAATGCAAGAGCAGTTAGCCAAAATTCTTGATCAATGAAAGGCTTACTTTGGAAATATCTTCCAATTCTGCTAATTATTTTCCAAGATGAAATTCATTAAAGTATTTTCAATTTTTAGTAACAGTGGCTACATTTCATGGCAGGATTTTATGCCAGAAAGCTTTTTGTCAAATTTGGTCAAATTCTGAAAAGAGGTTTTAAAAAAAAACACTATTTGTCTATTTTCAGTAACAGCAACAATATTTTATTGCAGATCGGCTTCAGTGGTACAAAAGTTCAAAAATGCTTTCTGTCAAATTTGAACATATTCTGTTGAGCAATAGTAACAGTGGCCATATCTGATCACAGAATGGCATCAGTGGAACAAATTTTCAAAGAGCTTCATGCCAAGATGCTTTCTTTCAAATTTTGTATCTTGAGTGGTTTTTGAGGAGTTATTTAAAGTTTTTTTTTATTTTTAGTAACAGTGATCATATTTGATGACAGAATGGCATAAGTGGAACAAATTTTCTAAGAGTTTCATGCCAAGATGCTTTCTTTCATATTTGGTCAAATTCTGTATCTTGAGTAGTATTTGAGAAGAAGTTGCAAATTGCAATTATGAACAGATATACAAAGGGTATAAAAACAAATCTTTTAGCCAGGTGAACTAAACCAAAAGGGAAGACTACTATCCTACACATTTGGCATCATCACTCACAAAAAACTTGTCAAAAACCAAAGATTAAAAACAACAACATTATAAAGATTACTTTCATGTTCTTTCTGAAATGAGAACTGACCGATGATAAATGTGTGAATCCTCCCCCCCCCCGTAACAGCTTGTTTGGGTAAATCCCTCCTGTTAACAGCTTGTTTGGGTGAATCCCTCCTGGTAACAGCTTGTTTTGGTGAATCCCCCCTGGTAACAGCTTGCTTGGGTGAATCCCTCCTGGTAACAGCTTGTTTGAGTGAATCCCCCTGGCAACAGCTTCTTTGGGTGAATCCCCCCTAACAGCTTGTTTGTGTGAATCCTCCCTGGTAACAGCTTGCTTGGGTAAATCTCACCTGGTAACAACTTGTTTGGGTCAATCCTCCCTGGTTACAGCTTGTTTGGGTCAATCCCCCTGGTAACCGTGTTTACGGTGTGTTATATGTTTGAAAAGCCATTATCAAAAATTTCAGAATCTCATTTGCCCCTTATATAGGAGCATTTTGTAATGCTAACATGGGGAAAAATGCACTGAAAGATGAAATGATTCAGATGCAGCACTGGATACCTTCAGTTAGCCGTCAATCAAGATTACTGATATTCAGCTGTCAATAAGTAAAGTTACATAAGGTAAATAAGTACGGTTCATAACATGCTTTAAGGCAGCATTCTGAAATTACTGTGGCAATTTACTATGTAAAAATGATGAAAAAATGCTTATTACATTTTCTAAGTTCACTGTATGGCAGCACTCTGGAATTAATGGAGCAATTACTATGCAAAATTGATGTAAATGCTCATTACATTTTCTAAGTTCACTGTACAGCAGCACTCTGGAATTACTGGAGCAATTACTATGTAAAAATTATGAAAATGCTCATTACATTTCTAAGTTCACTGTATGGCAGCATTCTGGAATTAATGGAGCAATTACTATGTAAAAGTTATGAAAATGCTTATTACATTTTTAAGTCTACTCATAACACTTTAAATTAATTGAATTTTTCAGGCAACATTTCTCATGGTGTAACAAAATATTACTCTTTTTGTCTGTGCTTAAATTTACATATATGCCTGACACATATATCAGTATTTATGGCAGTCATTTTACAGTGGGTATTGAAATTTGTACTTAAATTTACAAATATACCTGACACAGATATCAGTATTTATGGCAGTCATTTTAAACTGGGTATTGAAGTTTGTACTTAAATTTACATATATGCCTGACACAGATATCAGTATTTATGGCAGTTATTTTACACTGGGTATTGAAATTTGTGCTTAAGTTTACAGATATGCCTCTGACACAGATATCTGTATTTATGGCAGTTATTTTACAGTGAGTATTTAAATTTGTACTTAAATGTACAGATATACATCTAACACAGATATAAGTATTTATGGCAGTCATTTTATGTTGGGCATGTTGAGTATTTAAATTTGTATATTTTAAATTTATAGATATGCATCTGACACAGAACTCAGTATTTATGTCAGTCATTTTATATTGGATATTTAAATTTGTACTTCAATTTACAAATATACCTGACACAGATATTAGTATTTATGGCAGTCATTTTACATTGGGTATTGAAGTTCGTACTTAAATTTACATAAATGCCTGACACAGATATCAGAAATTAATGTCAGTCATTTTACATTGGGTATTTAAATTTGAATTGATAAATGTATAGATATGCCTCTGACACAGATATCAATATTATGACAGTCATTTTACATTGGGTATTTAAATTTGTACTTATATTTACAGATATACATCTGTCACAGATATAAGTATTTATGGCAGTCATTTTACATTGGGTATTTAAATTTGTGGTTTGCAGTAACAAATCAAATCAATTAAACTCACTACTACACAAATTAAAGTGAATTCCCATATTAGCATCAATCTCAAAATATTACACATTTTTAATCTGAACAAGAGTACCAAGAATTGAACATTATAAACTTGCCCCCATGTTTAATAGTCATCTATGTGGACACTTGGAGGGCATGATTGACTCTGGAGATGACTGACCAATGGGTCTTACTGACCTGGCCTTTGGTCAAGGTATGCAGTCTTGAACTAAACATTCTCTAAAGAAACATTATTTTCTTATCAGACTAACTTTGACCTTGAATCTTTGACCTTCTGATCCCAAAATCTACAGGTTTCTTTTCTTACTGTTAGTACAAGTCATCCACAAAGTTTGTAACTTACTGTAAACAAAAAATATTGTGCAAAATCCATTTATCTTTGAGTCAAACTAGCCTCATTGTTTGACCTTCTCACCCCCAAATCAATAGGCACCTTTCTTACCTTCAGTGCAATACAAACCTTGGTTAAGGTATGTAGTGTAGAAGTCATTATGCTAAAATCATTTTTCTCTTGCAGTCAAAATGACCTTGACCATTGGCCTTTTGACCCCAAAATCAACAGGCTTCTTTCTTAATATGTGGCTCAGAACTGAAATTGTGTTGAAACCATTTTTCATTTTTTAGTCACAGTGACAAAGACCTTTTATCTTTTTATTCCAAATTAAACATGTTTGTACCTTACTCCAAGTGGAAGCCATCTACAAAATTTAGAACAGGTTTGTGATGTGAAAAAACTAAAGTTATTATACAGAAACCATTCATCTTCCTTCAGTCACATTAGCCCTGACCTCTGACCTTTTCATCTTAAAACAAAAGCTACTTACCCCAGGTGCAAGCTGATTATAAGGTTTGATATTGTCATTGGTGGACAACTTGAGTTAATGTGAGGAAACAAAATAGGGAGGTGATGAATGTCATAACACAAATATGCTTCACCTTAATAGTATGCATATAAAAAAGAATCCTTCCAATAAATTAAAGATTTAAAGAAACATGCACACACCTCTGCTGCATCATTTGGAAGTGTTTCTTAAATAAATTAGAATGATTATAAAAATATATCCTCAGAATGTTTGATTTGTAATTCACATTCATGCAGTTCTTGCTTCATGACTTTCCATCCTTGTACACAAACACAACATCTTCATCTGTGCCATGACTTTTTCTGGCAATATCAAACTTGTCCATTCTACTGCAACATAATTCTGCAAAAAGGAGCATATAAGCAAATTTTGAAAAAGTCTAGATTTGTGTTTGTAAAATAAGTATGGCCTTGCTGAAGACAAAAAGTGTATGTCATGAAAATTCATAAAACTGACAAACCACGAAATAGTCTCTACTGTCCAAAAAGAATTTCTCGGAATTACAGATAAGACCATTTCTTCTTTGTAACTGCTGCATGCTGAAACCAACTCTGATATTCTTGAGCAGCAAGATTTTAAAGTTAGCCAATGTTGCAGCCACACTGGCACCATTTTAGGACAAACTAGACACCATCAGAAGACTACTGGTGAAAATTCCATGTTGATATGACCTTTCATTCTAAGAATTAGTGACAGAATTTTCAGTATGTTCACTGTGGCAGAAATAGTTGATGTTAGATAGGCACCATATTGGAACTCTTCCTCTAGTAAAAATCCCAGGTTGATATGACATTCCACTTATCAGGAGTACCAATAACAAGATTTTCAAGATGACTGCCATGGTGGTTCTAATGGACATCAGATTGGAACCATTTTCATTGGGTACCAACAAGACATCATAACAATTTCTTCTCATGAAGACCGTATCTTGATATGACTTAAAGCTAGGAGGAATAGTAATAAAATTTTTAAGATGGTGGCTGTGGTGGATATAATGGATATTTCCACAATTTTTATTTAAGACCAATTAGACACAATTTTTATTTAAGACCAATTAGACACAATTTTTATTTAAGACCAATTAAACACCTTAACAAAGTCTTCCAGTGAAAATCCCTTTCTGATATAATTTCTTGTTCAGGAGAATTAGCAATAACAAGATTTTCAAGATGGCTGCTGCAGTCACCTTACTGGACATCATATCAGCAACATTTTCATTTAGCACCAACTAGATATCATAAGAAGTCTTTAGGTTGAAAACTACATGTTGATATGGCTATCCATTTTGATGTAGAAGTAATATATATAACACAATTTTCAAGATGGCCACTATCGTTGTTATATTGGATGTGCAGGCAGCACCATTTTCATTTAGGACAAACTAGCCATCATAAGAAGTCTTCTGGCAAAAAAACCATGCTGATATGACTTTCTGTTCAGACGGAATAGTGATAAGATATTCAACATGGCTGCAGCAGTGGCCATTTTGGGCCTCACAGCAGCACAATTTTTTCATTTATGACCAACTAGACATTATAAATAAGTCTTTTAGTGAAAACCCCATGATGATATGACTATCCATTCAGGCAGAGTAGTGATAACAAGATTTTCAAGACAGCTGTTGTAAAGTTTCATGGCAATCTTCCAAGTGGTTTCACTAGGGCTGGTGTCAGCCAGTGTAGTAACTCATGGTGTCACCCTCATGGACCCCCTTCCTGCACAAAAATTCAAAAATTTTATAGACAGTCATGTGCAGTAACACATGGTGTCACCCTCATGGACCTCCTTCCTGCACAAAAATATTTTTTTTTATAGACACTCATTTTTGTGTCATCCCCTCTGATGGTGTCACCCTGTGCAGTCCGCACCCCCTGCACCTCCCTAGTGACGCCACTGAATCTTCCAACTAGTATAAGAGGAGTGATAACAAATATACATACACACAATGCCATAAATTTTAACCAACTATGTTTAACAAACAGCATAAAATGGTAGCCCTAACTCAATCATGTTTTCAAGTATGTCCAAAAAGTATTGGAAGAAATTGGAAGCATCATAATGAGCATGGTGTATAATACTGTTACTTATGAATGAAATAAAATGCAATCTGATCAAAACATCAAGGAAATCTTTCATTCATTTCTTTGCTTTTTTAATATTGAGATATTAGGAATTTTGATGGTAATTCAATTTGGAAGTCTTTAAGGCAAAATGTGCAAATATTTTTGAACAGTTTAATATTGCAATACTTTCTGAAAGGTATTGGTTAGTGTTTGTTGGACAATGAGTTTAGTGGTGTGTATCACCAACATTTCCTGACTATTTGGTTTAAATCCACTATAAATAATTATGCCTGAAAGGTATAATACAGCATACAGATATAATAAAGCAAATTTATTTCCAAGACTGTATATACTCCAATGCTTTCTAAGTTAATCTAATACATAACTTGCTTCATCCACTTTGAGTGTTACTTGTTATATTTCTATTTTTCTCATAAACTTCATAATACAGATAATTAAATTTAATCCCTCCATTGTAATAGTTTTAAACGTCTGTGACATTCAAGGCTACAATTAATTTTGTGATCCCTAGAACACTAGCAAAGTGAAATTTTTTTATCAGCCTTATAAATATGAGACAAATAAACAAAATGCACAATTATCTGCTTTTGATTTGTGACAGCTGATTTACCTGTATCAAATGCAGGATTCTTGTAAAATAGTCTTCTCTTCTTGCGGTCAAAGCCACAAACAACCACATAATGTCCTGCAACAGACAATGCTATATCTAAATTTATTCATTGTCATAGAACCTTCTAAGATACAGCTGAAATATGCATTGAACATCTACCACTGGGAAGAATAAAAACTTAATTCTTAACTACAATGGTCACTTGACACAAATTAATTTTACTTTTACATTTTAACTATTAACTGGCACTATACAGCCACAGTCGTGCTGATGTGCTATTAAATGTAAATATGTAATAGTGTTTCAGACGGTTCCATGATGCCCAGGACAAATGTCCTGAAGCCCGTAGAATATTCTGGACATCAGGAAATTGCAGGACAATCCAGGAAATTGCAGGACATTTCAGTGAATGACCATGGCTTGTAAATGCATGACTCCCACTAATGACTGATATTTGTATATAATATATACAAACCATGTCATTTTGAATTAAATGCAATTTGTCAGTATTTGGCCTAAATAAATTCAAATACACCTTCAATACATGTACTATATTATTTAATCAGAACATCAACAAAATAAAAAAGTTATTAAAGGAACATTTTGTATCTAAGAGTTGAATAATGAAAAACAAAACAGGACTCCCTCATTATCTGCAGGATGCATTAATTATCTGATGGCTTTCCCGCCACTAATAGTTTACTGGTGTAATTGATAATTAAATCATTTACATTCTTACCCATGATATACATTGTACATGCATTTAAGTACAAATTTTCTCTTAACCAGTCCTTATTCAAAATATTAAACAACACACAAACAAAATACTGCACTTGGTAATTACCGATAAGTAGTTTATTTAAATTATTACTTCTAGGTTTTTTTTCCAGGAAAGCTAAATGTATTTGCCATATTTGTAAAACTATTCCAGTACAACTTACACTGACCAACAATTTTTAACTTTTTCACTGAAAAAAATGCAAAGGTATTTTGTAAATTCTTTAAACATTATTTAAAACCTCGATAAGATCACCTCATTAATATGCACCGATCATGCTCATTACTAAAACCATCCAAAATCCTGATGGCAGAAGCATGTATTCCAAGTCTGATAAAAACTGGATCACAAATATGGCATCCGGAGTGGTAACAAACACAATCAAATGCAAGATTATGACATTAACATGTGTGGACCTCACTCATTCTCAAACCCATCCAAGATTCTGATCATGTGAGCCAATATTTCCAGTTTGTTCAAGGACCAGAAATGTCTTCCAAATAAATTTGGCTGTACATTTTTTCAGGTAACTAAGCCCTTCTACATGATTAAGTAACTATTACAAAAAAATACTCTGAATCCACAATTCTATAAAACACACCTAGACTGGAATTACAGTCAAACATGTCCTGAAAGCCACCTTTACAATGCAGTCATCTGGTCATAATACTAATTCTAATTTTGCCAAGTACATTTTATAATTTATAATTTAAGTCATGTATATAATGGTCACCTACTCCCTAACCCAATAATGGTTTTCTCCTGTTTAAACCATTTACTGGAGTATATCAACAGTGACCATACAAATATGTCAGCCTTATGACCTTGACATATCCCTATGCCATATACTATAGGTGTTCTTTCTGCCCAACAGAAACAAAATGCATATTTAACTTTTGTGTATATACCAACATCTAAATCTCCAAAAGCCCATCATATAAGCTAATAGACCTTAATGTGTAACTTCCCTGTAAATAAGTTTAAACTGTAAAATGGAAGAATAATATCTAGTATCTTAAAGGTTAATAAATTACCTTGATATCCATCACAACAGGCACTCAGGCATGGAAAGCACATGCGTGTCTGAAATTTTAAGATCAAAAGAGTTTATTTTGTCTTATAAGGCAAAACTTTAATACATGTAACTGGAGATCATTTTTGATCGGATAAATTACAAAATTGCAAGTATTCGAAGGAAGTGATGATTATATATATATATATATATATATATATATATATACAGTTAATGATCATTTGAATGAAATTGACAAAACAGATCAAATAATGCCAAAAAGATTTAAGTTATTTAAAGAGTTACATAAATTTCATTTGCAATAAGCATAAATGTAAGAGTATTTATCACATCTGAAAAATACAAATTTTCTTTCATGAAACAGTAAACTAGTGAAATTACCGTGAAGTAGTCTTTATGTCTTTGCCTTGCATGGCAACACGACATTTATGAGTCATGAGGTGTTATTACAGATATAACACATACATGCCAACCCCAACCCCCCCCAAAATGTATAAGCATACAATTTGCTCAACATGTGTTAAGAAACAAAAAACTCAACAAGGTCTCATCTCATCAATACAAAGCTGCATGTCAAATCTGGTCAGTGAAGTATGAAACCAATGTCTTCTTCGCTAACCAAGGTTCCAGTATGATAACTCTATTTACACCTTGGTGGATTGAACATATGCTGGTGCTTTGTCCTAACGACTTCTATTGGACTTCATACATTAAAAGTGTGGACCATTGTACATTGGCTGAAAATTGTGGAGGAAATTGACCTAAAAAGAATACTTTGTAAGTTTAACATCGAAAGAATGACTATGTACCAGATGGAAGCCATTACAGGTGTATTTGAGTGAAAGGTATTCGTGCAAACATGGACCAGCAGTGGAAAATTGATTATTTATCAGTCCATTCAAGTTGTGTGCTCCCGTTGTCTTGATCATGTAAGAACAGTGTTCAAATTTTAAAAACTTAATTTTGATTGGATGCGGTGGCTTTCAATGAAATTTGTAGACCCAAAGCACAGAAATATCTGCTCAATACGCCAAGGTGTAGATAGGGCTATCATATCGGAACCTTGGCTAGCGAAGATGAGGCGATCTGGGTAATGACTCTTCTACGTGATAATAGGGAATCCTTTATGAAACTAAGGTCAGGGGATAGGCAATCTGGGCAAATAACTCTTCTTAATAAATATCTGAGAAATAAATTTATTTCAGGGTTCCATGAATATAATCCTACATGCCAAATCAAGTTGAAATCTAAGAAACCAAGGGGGGGTGTGTGATTGGATTTTTAATGCAGCTTTAACAATTTTTCAGTCATATTTCTATGATGTCTGCAGAATGGCACTAAATTGCGATGTCTAGCACTGGGGCACCATGCAGCAGACATGTAGCATCAAGTCCCACCCAGTCACATTACCCTGACACCAGGCTGACCAGTCTTATCACTAACCTCTTAATGCAAAGTGCCTAGAGGAAGCTGTTAATACCAATTTTGTAAGTCTTTTTTGTGACTCGGCTGGGGTTCGAACCAGTGATGTTGCACATCTGAGGCGGATAATCTAACCACTGAGGCCACCGGAGCAGTAACAAACCATGGTATTATAGTGTGTGTGTGTGTGTGTGTGTGTGTGTGTGTGTGTGTGTGTGTGTGTGTGTGTGTGTGTGTGTGTGTGTGTGTGTGTGTGTGTGTGTGTGTTTTGGATTTTTAACTTAGCTTTAAAACATTTTCAGTCAAATTGCTATGATGTCTGCAGTGTCAGAAGGATGGGCAATTGGGGGCATAACTCGGGTAAATTACATCTTAGATATTCAACTTATTCAAGGTCCCATTAATACAGAACCACATAAAAAATGTGAATGAAAAACAAAAACCTTGGAAATGTAAAGTTATAGAAATGAGAGGTAAGAAAATGGGCCAAAACAGACTAGAACTCTTCCAAACAATGACACCTAAGGCTGTCAATCAAACTATTTCAAGAGTTTGTCACTGCAAAGCTGCATACCAAATTTTGTTAAAATCCATTAAGTCTCACTAAAGTTATCCTGTATAAATCAAGTTGTTGATGGATTGATGGACAGACTGACAGATAGATGAATGGAGAGGATGACAGACTTCATCAAGCAGGGCCACAACTATATATATAGAAAAAATATGACATGGCCATATTACCCTAAATAATACAGTAGTCATGTAATAAAAGATAATTAGAAAGGGTTGAGTGTTATCATGGCTGCTTTTATTTAAAATCTGATTTATCATTAGCAAATCTATCCCACAATGAAAACAGCATTGGTGCATCACAAAGGATCCTGCTAACTACAATCTGTTCCTCAGAGCCTGATACTGAAGCACATCTGTTGGAAATCCATTTAGGAGTAGATGGGGATTCTTGGACCATGGCTCCTCTAAATGATGTGGATTGCTTGAAATGCAACTCCTTCTAGGTCTCATCAATACAACATCCATGTAAAGATATGAAGTTGATCGACAAGGGCCATAATTCTGTCCAAAATAGATTAAATGAGACACATAGGTCTATGGAACATTGCTCACATCAAACTGTATCCCAATATGTTGAATGGCTCTTAAGCTGTGCTGATTGCAAGCAATCCCATGTCAAGATATAAAACTGATTGGCAAGAACCATAACTTGGTCCAAAATGGTGCAGATGATATGAAACTGGTAAAACACACATCTAGGTCTAAGAGACATTGCTCTTACCAAAATGTCAATTATTCTTAAGGTTTGCTGATTGACAAGAATCTGATTGATAAAGGGGTATAACTCTGTCCAAATTGGACTACCTGAGACGAAACCCATCAAAAGTATATGTAAGTATAGGAGACAATGTTCATACCAAATTGCACCAGAATAAGCCGAATGGTTCTTGAGCTGTGCCAGTTACAAGCAACATCCCAAGTGAAGATGTGATGCTAATTGAAAAGGGACATAACTTTATCCAAAATAGCATGGACAAAACAAAATCCATAAAAGGCAAATGTAGGTTTATTTGACAATGTTCATACCAAATTGCATCATAATATGTTTATTGGTTTTAGAACTTTGCCAGTTACAAGCATGCATGTGAAGATGTAAAGTTCATTGTAAGGGGCATAACTGTCCAATGAGACAAAATCCATAAAGGCACATTTAGCTCTACACAACATGTACACCAAATTGCATCAGAATATAGTGATATAGATATGGGGGCGGAGGGGAGGGGAGGGGGATGGAGAATTGATGTAAAAAGGCAATAACTCCATCATTATTTGACCTGAAAAGGCAAAACCATTAATAGGCATTAAAACATCTGAAAAAAAAATAAAGGGGAAGAATATGAATGGATAATTCTGGAAAACAGATTTAAGGAAGTTGTCTTCTCATGTGATGCTTGGTTTGGTTTGGTTTGTATTGTTTAACACCATTTTTTTAGCACATCATAAGCTATACATGGCGGCCAGAATAATGAAGGAAGAGTCTGGAAGAACCATAAACCCAGGAAGAACCACAAGCCCCGGAAGAACCACAAACCCATAGGAAGCTACTGGCTAGGATTCTCACACTCCCATGCTGATCGAGCTGAGACTTGAACCGAAGTGGCAAAGGTAATATGTGAGTGATCTCTAAAGGCGAGCACCTTAAACTACTCTACCTCCCAGGGCCCCCTCCCCATGGGATGTAACAGATCGCTGGATATGAGGGTTGGATGTTGAGAGAGTTGACCATTATGGGACTGTGTATGCAAATGCATGCAAGGATATAAAAACAATAATCTAAAGGTATGCTTATGGTTCAAAATAAGTTCTTGGTGATGAGGAAGTTCTTTTATGATGTCATCTTATTCTGAAATTGATCAAGGCATGACAAGATCTCTGACTCACCCTACATCTATGTCTGTCACACCAGATGCATTCAAGGTAGTTCCAATCTACCAGAAATACTGCAATATTGCCCAGCTGTATGTGTTCTATGATTTCCTCCATGGTAACCGACCTAGAATGGCACTTACACAAGTCAAGGGAGGTAATTTAAGCTGAGCCTTAAAATTATCTTTAATTTGTGCATACTTCTTTACAAAAATTTAAGGATATTAAAATTTTGTCTCATAAAACTAAACTCTGAATGGCATGGAAAAATATAGTGAAACCTCTCAAGCCTTAAACCCTAAAAAAGCAAGTGAAATTAACATAGTTTTCTAGAATTAACTCAGTAAACCAAATCCCATCAAAACCAAAATTGAACTTTTGTACCAGTGACTTCAGTTCTAACAAGTTTTACTTTATGGAACATCTGACTTTTGCAGTATTAAGTACATTTTACATGGATTAATTTAGTAGTTCCCACCATAGTATTATATAAATAATGTAACTGTATAAAATGAAGTCAGATAACAAACTAAACTGTACAACATACAGTATTCTTCAAGCAATAAGACTGGTGGCCAGCCTAATAAATTCATACAAAATATATTTCTAAATAAGAGTTATCACTGGATAAATATTGATAAATTTATCATGCCTTAAGAGCAATAGTTCTGTGACCACCTTATAACAATTCAACTATCAAGACAATGTGGCTCAAAGAGGGAAACTAAAACAGAACAATGCCAAACTTCTAAAATAGATGGATTACATGCAAAATTAAACACTGTGTAATTTAATTTCCAGATGTTAAACCATTTTTATTGGATCCAAAATGAATTCAATAATTTGTTATTATGAAAACCATAAAAATAGCAATCCCATCAGATCTCTCAGTCACAGTGACCATGAACTTTGACCTTTTGACCCTAAATTTTATAAGAGTTCTTCCTTACCCAAAGTACAAGACAATCAAAAGGTTTGGTAACTACAGATGGTGGAGAACTCAAGTCATTGTGCAGAAACCATTTTTCTTCATTCATTCACAGGGACCAAGACCTTGGCCTGAAAACATGGTTCTTTCTTACATCATGTGCAAGCCATCCACAGAATTTTGGTAAGTGAAGATGGTGGTAAACTCATAACATTGTGCAAAAACAAATTTTCTTCCTTCAGTCTCAGTGACCTTGACCTTTGATACCAAATTTGATAGGGTTCTTCCTTAGTTAAATTGGCAAGCTATCCAGAATGTTTGGTATTGTGCAGAAACTAAATTGGTAACGGGCAGATGGTGAGTGTGAACATCATAATATAATACATTCGGACATATGGATGGCATATATAAAAATCAAAATAGACACTAAAAAAATCTGGGGCAAACAGCATTATTTTTAAAGTTCTACTGTAAACCTTTTCAAAGTTATTTTCCTAGGCTTCTTTTGTTATAAATCTCAAATTAAATATGCAAAACATCAGAAGTTATCAAAGTGTGTGCAATAAAGGTGTAACATACCTTTTCTCAATACTTATTCCCAGAGTGAAAGCATCTTGGAATAATTTGTTGACTCTCTCCTCATCACTTGTGAATCTTCTCTTGTAAAATCTCTGAAACCATTTTAAAATTAACAATTAACAAGCAAATTACCAAGATAATTAACAATTATAGCAAGACATTTGGAGAAGACACATTATATTTAACACTAAAGTTCTTAACACTCAATGGTTTTTAGAATACTGACCTAATTATTGTGAAAACTGCCCATAAGCTTCAAAATACTGCTGCTTAATATTTTGATCAACATTTTATAAACATAATCCTACAATGTTATAAATGAAGAAGGCATAATGAACAATCTTAAATATATCAGGCCTCTAAAGAAAATGTCTGAGTTGCTACCAATCCTATATGGCAAGAGACTAAATTATGTGATAACATTTACCTACCCATCACCTAGCAATATGACTGATGTTATTCATGTGGAGCACAACAATTTTATATTTTGCATAGGGTTAGATTTTTAAAGATAAAGAATTTCCCCCATATTCCTCACTAGCTATTTCAAAAAGACACTGTATATCTTAGGTATTGTTCAATGAACTTTTAATTACATTTATTTTGGTGTATGATTGATGGGTGTAATATTAATTATAGAGTATACAGCTTGGCCTTAAAACAGAGGTCCACCTTTCAAAAAGATTCTGGGTCTACTTGGTTATTTTCACTTCCTGGACTTCAGAGTAAATTGTATAAAAGAGCAGAAAACATTTTTTTTGTAATTTTATATATTTGGTAATTCATTCACTACACTTTCAGAAATTTGTATATTCCAGTCTGGCAAAATTCATTTTCCCTATTTAATAACTGCCAAGGATGATTTTTGAGCATAAGAGAGCAGTCATTTTAGTTATCTGTGCGCTTTGATCATGTACAATTTCTACAAGTACAATAACCAAAGAAATTTATGAAACAGTACATGAAAGTTACACAAAGGTATACCAACATTCTCTCCACTGTGTATGTTACAAATGTAAACTTCACCTTACACCCACCACTCTCTCAGAAGTTCATAATCTATGTAGAGCATCCCCTCAGCTACTTGTTTTCTTATGTGCAGGGCAGAGTGCTCTCCACTTTTGAGAAGAATTTCGTTGCCCGCCTCCCTCCCCATGCAATTAATGCTCATTTTACCCTCCCCTAATTACTATGGTCATAAATAAAATATTAAAAATGCCTTTTGATCAAAATAATGGAGATTTTTCATCCTCATCTTATGCAGTAGATGATAAGCCTCTCTGAAATACACGATTCAATGCTTCAGACTGACGGGAATAGAGAGAGTGATCTCCATATGCTCCTAATTTCCTCCACTTTGCCGCCGACAATGGCTTCCAGTGGCATCATGAATGGTATCCAGTGTTGCATCTAAAAATCTATTAGTGCAAACAGTCCTCAAAATGGATGAAGAAAGTTCTTATCATATTGGTTTTAATGATTCGATATCATTCTTTCCTCTGTTAATGCATATACTATGCATTCATCTGATCCTCTAATGACCGAGGCACTCACAATGTTAAAACAGCTGTCAATGTTAAAACAGCTGTCAATCTTAAAACAGCTGTCATATTGTCCCACAGTTTCTTCTTGCTGGTGTAAGCAGGCTCCAATTTTTCAGCAATTTCTGGTCATTTACTATTTCAGCTATGTGGTTTTTTTAATTTTTTTATCTGGCTTTATAAAAGTTCTGCTTTAGGTTAAAGGATCTTCTAATTTAAGGAAAAAATGATGACTGACAATTATAATGCATTCATTTTAATTAGCAATCTCCCTTCTTCCCTTCATGCTTTCTCTTTTACTCCTTTCTGGAATTCTCTATAGTAAGTACATGGAATACTGTAGAGTACAATGTTTCATACACTATTTTTATTAGTTTTTTTTATGTGTTCAAGTACTTACAAGTAATGTAGTAATTAATAATAATTTTCTTTGGTACCTAAAGTCAGCAAAATGTTAACAATGTTCTCTTGATAAAAAATCAAAGGTTAAAGAATAGTTAATACTTTTGAAGGCTTGATGATGTATGAAAATTGAGACAGAATAAAATTTACCAACATTATTACCTCTTTGGAGTATGTTTTGTCCACTCCTATTGTGACTGTGCATAGCTTGTGTCGAATGTCATACTTCTGCATCAACACAGCAAGATCAATGGTCCATATACTGAAAAACAAGGCAGCAAAGTTTACCAATGACATGTATAGCTCAAAGGTGAAGAAGCTTGGACTTGAATCCTATCTCTTAGAAAATTTTCAGGAAATGATGCAAAAAATAGTAATCCCTATCTTGTAATAAGCAATCTGTGATCTATAAAAACTTTGTTTCAACTGGGTGTTTGCCCTAAAGAGTTGTTGAACTTTTTATACAAAATATCTGGTCCAAATCTGCACCTCATTGGGCAGGAAATCACCTCATGAAGCCCTCAAGTATTAATTGTAAGGTTTCTTTTGGCAAGGGACTATTGTTTCAAGTATAAATTTTCAAACTGCATAATTACTCGAAGGGGTGATAGCACACAGGCCTGTTTGATTGTGTACGATGCAATGACAGACAGGGACAAATAATGTTTCCAGCCAGGTGTGTACAATGGTGGCGCTCACCAGTTATTATGTACTTTTGAGAGAGTGACGAATGTAAGGTGAAGTTGTTTGCATTTAAAACATGCACAGTGGAGAGAATGTTGGCATACCTCTATGCTACTTTGATGTAATGTGGCTGACATTTCTTTGGATATTGTACTTTTGGAAATTGTAAATGATCTTAGCACACTGCTAACTAAAATGACTGCTCCCTTGTGCTCCAAAAATCAGCCTGAATTTGTCTAAAGTACACTATCCTTAGCAGCTATTAAAATAGGGAAAATGAATTTTGCCAAACTAGACAATACCAGCTTCTGAAAGTGCAATGAATGAATTACCAAATATATAAAATGTAAAAAAAGTTATCTGCTCTTTTTTTTCACAATTTACCTTTGAAGTTCAGGAAGTGAAAATGACCAAGTGGAGCTAGCACTTTTTTGAAAGGTGCACATCTGAAGTAAGGCCAAGCTGTATACTCTATAACCCATATTACACCCATCAATCATACACCAAAATAAAGGGAATTAAAGGTTCTTTGAACAATACCTAAGATATACAAGGTCTTTTTTAAATACCCAGTATAACCAAAGGAAATTCTTTTTCTTTAAAATTCTAACCCTATGCAAAATACGAAACTGTAGAGCGCCACAAATACAGTGGCAGATTGGGACAATGTTTCCACCTGGGTGTGTATGATACAATGACACACAGGGACAAATAATTTTAACTGCTGGGTGTGTACCATGCAGTGGCAGGTAGGGGTGAACAATGTTTATTGCTGGGTGTCTATGATGCAATGGCAGATGGGGCAAACAATGTTTCCAGCTGGGTGTGTACAACGCAGTGGCAGATTGGGACAAACAATGTTTCCAGCTGGGTGTGTACAATGCAATTTCAGACTGGGACAAATAACGTTTCCAGCTGGGTGTGTATGATGCAATGGCAGATGGAACAAACAATGTTTCCATTTGGCTGCGTACAATGCAGTGGCAGATTGGGACAAACAATGTTTCCAGCTGGGTGTATACTATAGAATGGCAAATATAGGTGAATAATCTTTACAACTTGGTGTACTGTATATGGGTAAAATAGGTAATACAGCATAAACATGAATAACATTTGTTATAATTGTTCAGCCAATCATATTTATGCCCTTCTGACTAAATGTAGCAAATTTTATACCAGAATATAGTTAATATTAATTTGTCATAAAAATAATTGCAAATCAATATAAATTTATTTCTGAACATTCAACTCCGATTTTTTGGAGCTGATCATATCCTATTTCAGCTTATACTTCTTTCAATAATATGAATTTGATTTTTTTGAATTTGAATATTTTGGTGAAAAACTGAGGGCAAAAGTTCTTTTCTTTATAAATGTGTCTTTTTCTTCAATACTTGGGGTCCAAAATAGCTTTCAACTTTATTATGAAGAATTCTAAGAAGATATATAAGGCTAAACACAATATAAACATGATTAACAATTATTATAATTGCTCAGCCAATCAAATTTATGCCCTCCTGACTAAATGTAACAAATCTGATACCAGAATATAGTTAACGTTAATTTGTCATAAAAATAATTGCAATCAAGATAAAAAAATTTTTGAACATTCAATTTTGCTCAAAATTTTGGACTTGATCATATCCTAATTAAGTCTTTACCTCTTTTCAATAATATGAAATATTTTGGTGAAAAATTGAGGGCAAGAGTTCTTGTCTTTAAAAATGTATCTATTTTTTTTAAAAAAAACCTGGGGATAAAAAATAGTTTTAACTTTATGATGGAGAAATTCTTACAGCTTCTGAGAACCTAAACAAAGATAAACTAGGCAAACTAATAACCACAATTAAACTAATAACTAATTAAATATATAGAAACCATAATTTTGCGGAATATAGAAAACTATGATATCAAAGTATTAGAAAACACACCTCAATATGTGAGAAAATTAAGATTTCAAGTGTTGACAAAATATGTCAAAAATGTGATTTGCGAGTTAAAACAATTAACAGATGGAAAATGGATGGAGAGATGAAAATATAACTGCATCCATAAATCTGAGGCCTTGTTTGATTCTTACCTTTCACCACACTGAAGGGAATCAAGGTCTGATGTGTAGACATTGTGAGGATCAAAACCTAGATATCTACAGTTAGAAAAAGAAGCAGTGAATTATTGTACAAATACATGTAAATTAAATTATAGCATTCATAATATAAACCCAAAGCTCTAGTTTAAAGTTTTTAAATGTCATGCGTAGGAGAACAAGAGGCCCACATCAGCCTGGTATCTTTCACCTGACTTAAAATATTTTAACAGTAGACCATTTTACTGAGCATGATTTTGCTTATGTAAACTATCATATTAATTTTACCTACTTTAATATATCCTGATTAAATGTCATGCAAAAGAAAAGGGCATAATTATTATGTATTGTTTCTTGCACATAACTAAAAATCATCCAAGAACCTGATGATATAGAAACCATTTACCAAGTCTTATAGAAACTGGATGAGAAATCTAATCTCTAGATTAATGACGGAAAGTGTCCAACACGTACAGATCTCACTTAGTACAAAAAACTTTTTATGACAATGACAATTTATGCTTATTTACCAAGATGGAGCAACTCCAACTGGAATTTTGTTTCCAGAGTGACAACAAGCTTAGTTAATCTAACAAAAGATTACCTCATTAATACGCATAGTTCTCACTCATAAGCAATGCATCAAACATTTTGATGATTTAAGACCATTTAACTAGTTTGATCAAATTATGAAAATGTAGTTGTTAGTGAAGAGAAGCTCAGCCGATCAGATGCAAGGTCATGTTAATAAAATGCAAGAATTTCACTGCGAACTATATTCAACCAATATATTGATGACTTAGGTCTATTTACCAAGTTTAATCAAATTTCCATCAAAAACAGAGTGGTAAAACAACCCCAGCCAATCAGAGGCAGTATCAAATACGCATTAGTCTTGCTCATAATAAAAGTCATCCAACATCTTCATTAAGTTTACCTATTTACAAAGTTTGATTAAAATCAGATCAGAAATACAATCTCTTAAGTCATAAGAATCAAAACCAATCATGTGCAAGATCACCTGATTAATTGGTGTAGATCTAGGGACCTAGGGACCTCAGGTGGGTGGCAGCTACTGCCATCACCTTGGTGAAAACTAGGGCAGTGGCAATTAAGACAAAAGTTCCATTTTTAAGGCTGGTTCCACACATACTGTTTTATAGCTGAAATCTACTGCTTTTGAAAATTAACAAATGTTTAAAAAAACTTAAAAATGAAAGAAAAAGATTCTATTTTTATGTATTCTGTCCATGCACACTACAGAAACTAGCCAGAATCGTGGGGACTGAAACTGTTCCAACAGTCATTGTGACCAGAGCAAAAAAATTATATGTGGCTGTGTGATTAGATTAAGACTAACATGTGTACACAAGCTGTTAACTTATTTCTGTAATCTGGCAAGTTTGGGCCAAATGTGTTATCTTTTCTGAGGTGTTGTACTTGATGGTCCATGATGGCTTTCAAAGTCTTGGATTAAAAATCATCTGTCCTTTAGCAGAGGTGAGATACTAAGGAAAGATGGCCTAAAACATTATTTCGGCAGAACCGCTTAAGTATTTTTATTTTTTTAATGGTCTTGTTTAATTGCTATTGAGTTGTTCAGCTTCAAGAGATTTCAAGGTAAAGTTTAACAAATAATAACTGAGGTTGTCGCTTGCTCATGCTTGCAATAGTGTAATGCAGCACTGGCTAAACATGTTATGAGGCACCTATGAGCAACATCAAAAGCATATTGAGAAATTGTAAAAAGCAAGACATGCTTCAGATGTTAATAAACATAAATAGTACTGTACTGACGCAATGAGTAAAGAGGACACTGATAGAGCAATTAGACAATGGCCGACCTAAGGACCTGGAGGAAAAACATTGTATTACAAGAAATATTTTGAGATCTGAATAAACAAACAAGTCAGTTTAATATGGAACTTGCTTTTCATCTTTTCATATCTAAGTACAGAAATTGCAACATTGTGTGAGAAGTAATAGTAAAAAAAGAATATGGCAATCTTGAGCATATAGAAATAGGAGTCTGGGCTTGTGGAAATTAAGTCCAGTATTGTGATTCATTTAAAGTCACCAGCCCTGGACCTATGTTTAAGAAAAGTTTCTTTGAGCACTGTGTTAGCTCTGCCGAATTCATATTGACGTTTTTTCATAGGTGCAATAAGGTGTTAACAGTAGTTCAGCAAATGTCAATCCCTGGCGCATACAGTAAATTTGTTATGGATAGTGTTTGATCAGTAAAAAATTATGCCAGAGGTGAACCAAGGACAATTAAGACTCATGCTCCAGCCCAAATCAAGATATACAGTGTATTATAAAAACACACTATGTACTAGAAATGGGTCAAATTTATATTCCAAGCATGAAAATCTGAGTATATGTGTCTTTTGAGAAACTTGTGTGTGTGTGTGTGTGTGTGTGTGTGTGTATATATATATATATATATATATATATATATATATATATATGTATATAAAACTTTAAGTTCTTTACAACTGTTCTAAAACAGGAATCTCTGATGATGAATAATCTAATGAAAACATAGAATTTAAATAAAAGTAAAAATAAGTCACAAAAATACACAGAATTTAATTTTGATAAATTACAGGGACGTAGGCAGGCAATTTTCCAATGATTACACTATCAAAGGGCTTTGTAATGAGGTTCCTACGAAAATAAAGAAATGTAGGCAGGCAATTTCCTTGAATATGCTATTAAAGAGCTTGCTAATGAGGTTCCTTCTAGAAACATGGTGTCTTGATTTTATTACATTATATAAATAGGTCTGTGTCAATGTTTAGTATGCCAATAAAATGTCTGCAGCTGGCTGAAAGTGGCATACCTAATTAAGCCTTTTATTCTCTCTCACACACACACACACACACACACACACACACACACACACACACACACACACACACACACACACACACACACACACACACACACACACACACATGTCAAATCCTGCTTACCAATTACATTGACACATTAAATCATTTTCAAATTTATTCAAACCATGACCAAATGCTTCAAATATACAAATATATTAGAGTCAGGGAGCCTTTACTATGTTATACAAGTAGGTCTGTATGCAAGGACTGGTAACCAACAGTTTTAATACTAAACAGCTTAGTGATAAGTACATGATATCTATCTCTTTATTGTTCATTTGATATAAAAATTATAAAAATGATTAAGATAACAATCTTTTTCAAGTAAAAAAAATATCTTTCTTTGATAATACTTACCTGCTCATAGTACTAGAGAAGAACTACTTCTGCCTTGCAAATCCAGCCCTCCCAAGCTAAAACTTGTTAAAAGTTGGTCCAATGGTCAAAGGTTCGGCCTCGGTTTGGACCAAAGAATCATTGTAATGGGAGACCAAGAAGTTGGCCTAGGACTAAGATGCCTCTGCCACACTGATCAAACTCAGCAGGTGAATTAATTCTCTAGCAGATGGATTGTTCCATATAAGCAAGGAAGCCACTGTACTAATTCAATTCTCATTCCTGAGGAAGACATGCTCTGTTTACCAGACCCAGAAGTCCAAAATCTTGAAATGGTATGAGGTCAGAGATGCCACTGTTGACAAGTACAATGAGAATGAGGAGAGTAACAAGTGATATCATGTCTTGCTACTTGATATAACTCACCTGCTGTTTTGTAGAATGTAGTTTTTGAAGTGAATCACATGAACTCCCTGGAAGCCATGTGAATGGGGATCTGAAGTCACACATCTTTCAAGTCCACACTGACTGCATAATTTCCCTACCGGACATCATTTAGAACCTGTTGCTGCATTCCATCATGAACCAAGGAGTGCAATAAATTGACGGCAATCACTGAGTGAAGACTACAGCAAATAAGGAAGTGTGCTGAAAGTGAAACTGTGTCCATCAGAAACAACTTGTCAGGTCCACATGTCATTATGGCAAATCTTCCCCATTTGCCAGGGAACGATTGGAGCCTTCTCCCTACCGGGATCTGTGATAAAGGTCGCATAAAGATGATGTCATTTGAGATAGGGAGGGTCTCATGGAAATAAACAAAATTACCGCCCTCTCTCTGCATCTTGTCTACTTTAGTTTGAAAGAGCTGGTTTCAACAGTTGTAAATTCGGCAGGATTACTTCCCAGTGGCCTGTTCTAGGGATGTCCTTGTTGTCTTTTGATGACTGCCTTACAAATCCCTCCCACTGAGACTGTGAGGGAGGGAAAGAAGGTATCATTGGTGGCTTGTCATTAAGGAGGAGGTTATATGATTAAGGTTGTGAGTGTAGCTTAACCTTATGATGGGCTTTAACAAAGGTGGAGGTAGAGAGCACTGCGTCTCATTCAACCAGTTGTAAGTCTGTAGCTGCTGTTATGGCATTGGCCACAGTATGTTGGGCTGCTATGTTTAAGACACGGACCATTCTAGAAAGACTTCCACTCAAGTCCTGTGGGATTCAGGGTGGGAGAAGATAAACTGTGTTCCACCTGTTGAAAGACTGCCGTAGCTATCAGATCCAACAACGACTCCAAGCTATTATGTTTCAAATCAACCGATTGGTACTCAAATAGAAAATTGGTGTGTTGGGCTTGTAGAACTGCCGACTACAATTCGAGGGAAAGTGTTCGCTACAAAAAGTGTTGGTTGCGGTTGGGGCTTGTACCGGTAATGGAAAATGTAAGGAGCCCAAGATATCAGTAACTCTGCCAGAAAGCAGAGTTCTGTGGAAGCAAATGAAAGTAGAGTCTTCCTTTAATCAATGATCACGTCATGTCAGAACTGCAGACCAGGCAGGAGTTGTAGAGGAAGGAGGAAGACAGAATTCTGATGAGAAGATGATGTGGAAAACTTCAGTCCGGCCTGTAAGACTGAGTCTTCACAAATCATAGTAAGATCTAATAACGATGAGGGAATGTGAGAGCAAGTTTTTGTCATCTTTGGATAAAGGTACTGAAGCTGATGTCTCTTGTGCACAGTAGCTTCAGAAAAATGTCAAGGATGCCAAACAAAAAAGCACTGAAGAGTCATTGTTGATGCTTATGAAGTGGACACTATGATATCCATTGTAAGAAAATGTTACCTGTAGGAAAGGCCCAATGATGTTCTATACAGGTAACATCAGTAAAGCCTTACGTATATAACTATGGAGTGGATGCTAAGACTAAATAATATAGAAAACTTACCTGTATGTATCCAAACATAGTGGAAATTATACAGCAAGATTATCAGGTTTTTATATCACACAAGAGATGCACCTATTAATTATGTCTATAGCAATATGAGGGGGTGCCATCATGGCCCATGCAGTTAAGCACCAAGAGTGCCTATGTGTGCAGAGACAGCAAAGTGATAACACTGAAAAGTCAGATACTTTGTCATTGATGAAAGAAAGAACAGAAAAGTTGAAATTTTATTGATGGAGTATACCTCCCTACAAAGCAGAAGATCCTCTAGCTTTTTCACCGTAAAAAACTTCCAAAATTCTTGAATGTATTTTGCAAGATATCTGTCTGCTGCTCAACATACGAATAGAATAACCACTATCTAACTACCACCGAGGTGGCAAAAAACTTGTAGCTTTTTAGTTAACAAGTTTTAGCTCGGGAGGACTGGATTTACAAACTGATAGTAGTTCTCCTAAGGTATTAAGACTGGGTAACATATTTGAAGAAGAAATAAACATTTGTTAAAAAAAAAAAGAGGATTAATATGCAATAAATGTAATTAATAAGGTATAGTCACCTGAGCACCATTGATGAGCATGCCAGCCCACAGTCCCAGCTGTAACTCTGTATGCACATTGGTACATTGTGGACTACTTTGGACTCTGTCATGCTGCCTCCACTGTCAGCAAAAGTCCTTTCTGAATATGTATTGCCAAAAAAAAGTTCGCAAAATTAATGCAAGTTCAGTAAGAAGTATGCAAAGGCAGCATGTCCAATGTTTTTATTACTTTTTTTGTCTCTCCTTCACTCCTACAAACTTGCTTGACAGTAATCTGTATTAATTGTCAAGGTGGGCATTGTAGCTGTAAATATCAATCAATAGTATTGACCAGTCCCTGCACTACTCTTGATGGCATTCAGGGTTTCAAGAAGTAACTTACAAAGATCTGAAATTAAATTTCTAGATACCTGTCAATGAAGATCTAAACAATTATTGATGTAGGCAAAATAACTTCTTCCTGATATTTTGTTCCACACACTGACAATCCTCCAAATGGATTATTTTGTAAAATTGATGTTATCTATCAAAAGAAGTTCTAATATGAAGTCATGAGTGCAAGATCAATGTTTACTGAAAAGAATGCATTTGAATAGAATATTCTCTTATTTCTATATTTAATTGGCTAATGATGTACCAGTTATTTTGATTTTTGATGGATTGGAACTCCTCCACATATATACATGCTCCTCTTATTACTTAGAGAGACCACACCAGTTGCCAAATGGAACTGACTACTGTATTAATTACTATTGATTTGAGCAATTTTTCAATATTATACAATGTAAGTTAAGAATAAAGGTAAAACACATTTCATATCTGCAGCATACAAATATGCAGTACAGAATTAAGAAAAGTTTTTGCTAATGGTTTAAACTGCACTTTTAATACATTATTGTACATACCAAACAGATGAAATGGGAGCTATGTGCCTTTCCATAAGACACACAGAGGCAGCTAATCCAGGCAGGAACTGAACTCACAACCTTGGATTATGATTCCAATTCTCGACCAGCTAAGCTACAGTATCTTTTCAGTGTTAAGAATAAGTAGTGATTAAGATAAATGGTTCTGAGTGGCAACTGTACAGACTCTCAAACCATGTTCTTTTCATGTTATTCCTTGACAATCTGAAGAACTGCAAGTGGTTAAAGTGTCTGCCTTGGATGTGGGAGGTAGCAGGTTCAAACCCCAGCTAAATCATACCAATGACTTACAAAAAATTTTACTAGCAGCTGCCTCACTTGGCACTCAGCATTAAGGGATTCAGGTTAGGACTGGTCGACCAGATATCAGGATAATGTGACTGGGTGGGATACGATGTCACATGTCTGCAGCATGATGCCCCAGTGCAAGACACCACTACAGACTGCCACACTGCAGACATCATAGCGATATGAATAAAATTGTTAAAGCTATGTTAAAATCTAAATCACACACACACACACACACACACACACACACACACAAAGAAATGGCATATGAATAATATTAAACAAAGAGCATTGTTAGACAGAAGTCCACTTCATGATAATCTATCCTTTGAATCTCTAGAATTGACTATTATCCTTTATCGTATACTTTCAAATCATTTATGGTCAGTCAGTGAGCTTTAAAGGTTCAGTGAATGTTACAATAAGAAATTATATGCAGTTTTACTAATAAATGCCAAGAGATTTGGGTAAATATTAATATACATGTTTAAACCTCCACCATTTGATTTGTTCCATCTTTCTGCTTAACTTTATAACCTTCAACTGTGAAAGAATCGATAACATCAGATTTTGGAAAGATATCACATTACCAAAGGCTAGAAAAGTATTCTCTTAGTCAAGTAGAAAAGACAGTTCATTATATTTTCAAAGCAAATGTCTAACATCCCAACAGCCAATATGAATACCATTCATTCTAAAAGTATGAAATTTGTATGGCGTGTTAGTATGAGATTTGTGAAATTTTCACTGCTTTGAGTATACTCATTGTCATTGAGTTTTATAATTTTTATGTTGTACATGACCATGATTATGATTTGATTCCACAGTTTGCTCAACATTGCAATAGATTTGAATCTATGGTGTAGATGGGCACTGCAACAATATATAGATTGGTGAAAATACTTTTGATGCAGAGCAGATACTTTCAGTAACGGGTGATTTTAGTTTACTCTACCAAAGTCACTACTTTTTGAATAAGGTGATTTTTACAGATCTGTATGGGGTATTTATATCAGTTATACCTAGCTGCATATATTGGCCTATTCCCCTGATCAGGTTCTTTGATGGTTAACATTTTATATAATGATGCTCTCTGAACTGTCAGTATCATACTTCTCTGATATAAGATGTCCTTTTATGCTGCATATATATGAACTTAGTACTACAACATAACAACTACAACTGTACTGTGAAGTGAAATTGGGATGACTATCTGTCAACTAGTTCCCAAATGTATATGTCCACAATTCCAGCACAGATTATTATTTCTCCCAACATGCTGTATATAACTTATGTAAGCAGAAGTAACTGCAACAGGATGATCTCTGCAGTAAATTGATGGTCTTGCTTATACTTTGAAATCAGTACTGACTTTTTCTCCTAAAATTAGTTTGTAAAGCCAGATTGACAGTGCTAAAAATAAACAATTTCATCACGATTTATCACTATACTTATCAAGACCAAGATCGAGATGAACTATCAAATTATAATCACATGGTCCAGGAATCAGTGAAATGAAGCTTTCATTTATCTAAAACCTATTGATTTGTTCAAGCCATCAAGTTGACAGCGTCACCTATTTTCGATAATCAAAACAAAGTCTAAATACATGGTCATTTTCCTTAATGGAAACTCACTTTAAAATAAGTTTTAACGTTATACTCAAAATGTATCGTGTAAACTTGGGATATACCACTCATATTACTCTGGAAAACGTCTGCACAATCACGTCCACACAAATATGTCTCTAACTTGTAACTACTTTCTATATTGAAGATGAGAAAACGTAATTAAGGGGAAATTACTCTTAACATCGAGAATGATTTCGTGTAATTAGGTCTCACTGGATAGTTTTGTATTTTGACACCTCAGGTAGAAGGCATGAACCTAATTATCATAAGCCTAGCATTTATAAATTCACACAGAAGCTAAATCTGTAATGTGGTTTAGATTTACTTTGAGTTAAGCTTGAAAATGGGTTGGCTTGTTTGGTGACTGCCTGTAACAGTTAGACTAGCACTGGAGATCAAATGCGTAACTTGGGCTGCAAATGAATAGCCGCCTTGGCTTACGTATTGATGTATGTCTGCTACAGAGGTAAATATCTAAAAATCGAGATGGTTGAGGGGTGATGAATAGTATGCTAATTTGTTATAGTACTAGAGAACTTTATTCATGCACAAGGCACATACTGATTCTTTTAGCCGCCTTGTCACAGGAAAATAGTCAAAATAGCTCATTGCTGTCAAAAATGAATGTAAAAAAGAGGGGTTGGTGGCAGTGTTGGTTCAGTATAAAAGCCACCAGTTGTGTAAGAAATTAACCTGATTGCCGCAGTCAAAATCTCACATGAATGCTTTATACAAAAATCATTAGTTTGTTTTTATTTGTATCTTCAGTGTAAAATTATTCTCATTTTTCTGCAATAGGTCATTGTTGGATGAAAATTCACCAGATAAACTGTCCAGTGAGACCTTATAACGAGTTAATTTCTGCGGGTATTTTTTTTGGGGGGGGAGGGTGAGGGGTAGAGGAACCACAATTAGAGAAAGGAAATTAATGGAATAAAAATAATATTTTTGGGGTTGAAATCGCAGATAAGTCCGTCATATTAAGTTTTCGAGTTTTACTTATTTAATAATAAAAAAAATATTCCTATATAATGTATGTGTATATACACACTGGGGTCTTACCGTTTCAGAATATTTACCTATAATCAATGTAGAAATAATAACAATGTAATTCATCCAGAACAGCAGTCACGTGCCCTAAGTAGAGAAGAAAAAGAAAAGAAAGATATGAACACGACGTCATATACGTAAACAGAGATGTTGATGTTTTCCAACCAAAACAGCGGTTATGGATGGATTTGTCTTAAATGTGCGTTTGAGTTCTTTGACGAAATGGAATGAAATGAACAGTTTTATACGAAATGGAATTATAATATTTACCTATTATAACACATCTTTGAAATAACACTTTAATTCAAAATTATTGAGCATAATTTGCTTGAATTATTTATATATTTATTTATTATTATATTATTATTATTATCATTATTATTTTGAAAAGAAATATTTAAGATATTCATTATTGTGACCTTTTATTACATTGTCTTTTGATTTTAAAGACTTTTTGTGCCAAATATATTTGGTTTATATGTGAATTGTTATCATGTTTCCTCTCCATTAAATTCTAGAAAAGAAAAACTTTTACATAAAAGAATGTATAACTTAACTAATTTAAAAATAAAAAACTAAATATTGAAAAAATAACTTTTTCATGTAATTTTTTGCGCAAAATTGGAGATCGTCATGCAATATGGAATCGTAAAATATGCGTTTTTATTATTATTCACACCATTTATTGCTATTTTACCAAAAACTTAATGCAAACTATATTTTAGTCAATTATTTAAGGTCAAAAGCAAACAGTCATCACTTACAATCAAGCTGCATATTAATCTGTGTAGCAAACTGGAAAATTGGCATGAGAAATAAAGCATTGATAATCTAAAGCTTCTGATTTTCTTAAGTCAGTCAATCAGTAAAATCATAAATATAAGAGCGCTTCTCGATCATTTTGTTGCATATATTTCATGAAAAGTGTATTTCTTGGTTTATGTCACTATTTTCAGTATTTCACTGCCACTGCCTCTGTAACAAAGCTTCCATGGTGTCAGATTTCTTGATATTTTTCATAACATGGTGATTTAGTTTGATATGGTATTGTTAAAAGCTGACATAAATTTGGGACTCAGGAACAGTTTTAGGTGGGATGGGTGACAAGTAGCATCAGGAACACACACACACACACACACATACCCACACACAAATCGAGTATATATGACAGGTAACTAAGTAATTAACGTTTTGACCTTTTTGACTGTTTTGATTAATAATACATTATTTACATCCATTATAAAGTAAAATACTAACCATTGTACAATTTACATTAACATAACAAGTCCAGTCTTCATGATTCGAAATGGAATTTAGATATATGAAAGGGAATTGTCTGTAATTAATTTTATTATTCTGCTTACAGTAGATAAGTGTATTAGTAACATAAAACACTTGAAGTATTAATTGAAGGCATTGTTTATTTTATATTGACTCACTTTCACAGAAATTATTACATTTTGCATTATGAATTTACATTTGTAACAATTCGGAAATACTTGAAACAAAATATTTATAACTTAAGTAACGAAAATATTGTTTAAAGTTTGTGGTTTTACTGATTGAATTATTTAAGAATCAGCAACATTTAATTGTCAATGCTTCATTTCGCATGCCAATTTTTCTGTTTTGCAACACAAATTCATATGCAACTGCACCGAACATGGTGTCTGCTTTTTGGAAGTGTGAAGTGAAATAATATTCAATAGTTGGAATAATTAGGAAAAAACGTATAATTTATGATGATTCCATTCCGCATTTACATTTACGTAATGAGTCATCTTCATATAATGAATGTCCTTTTCAACAAAAATAACCCCTATTCTCAACGGAGATAATATGATCTAAACGTGTAATTACAATAATATATCGAGTGCAATTAAAGCAAACACAATATCTGCATTTATTTTAATAATTTTAAAAGTATACAATAAAAAGAGTTTATGATTCCATTTTACATGCAGTACTTAGTATGACAATGGGAGTTCAAAAAAGGATGACCAGTTCTGGTTTCCAGCCCCCAAACCCCTTCAAGATTCCCCATGACTTTTCCCCACTATGGATTTTTTGTTGCACACGTGTGCATCTGTAATTGTAGCCGACTTGAATCGGTCCTTGTGGAAGATATGCTCGTCATGGGTTGGGAGCTGCAGTGCCATGAGCTCGCAGACAGATCAATAGAAACAGGCAACCAATTACTCAGTTTGTACTGCCTGTAAATCAATTACCTGTTTTGGGTCGTTCCTGCCGTGGTTCCGTATCTGTGCACGAAGTTGTTGTTGGTTTTCCATTTCAACCAGCACCATTTCAAACTCATTCACGCTAATTATTTTATCTTCTATGGCCATCGAGTACAGCTTGGTAATTGTGCTGCGACTACTTTGTGCTGCCGCAAGAAGTTTTGAATAGTTGGGTATTTGCGAATGCAGCCGTAATGATATTATTTTGTCAGTGCCACCGTGACATCAATTGTCCCGGCGATGATTCCGCAAATAGCATCTACCATTACACACAGAGGTTTGTAATTTGCGAGTTAAATGGTTTTCTTGGTGATTTCATCTCACTGCTGTTGTTTCGCTTTGATTATTTTTTTGCACATGTAAATTTGAGAGTATATTATAGTTCTTCTATTAATACTGTCATAATGAGGTAGATATGCTTCGCAGACGGACCCTGTCCAGATTCATTATGTCCAGGTGCAAGATGCATGTGTACTTCTAACCAATTACCCTTTTTTCACAGGTATAACTACCATGCAATTATAGAAAATATCTACTTGGGGAAATATTTAAATCTCCGGCAATTGTGCATTTCTGGGGCCTGGCACCACGTTCATATAGAATCATACTGATTAGTGAGTAGGCACGTGCTTGGTGTCAGAAATGATTCGTCTCATTTCTGCCCAAGAAATGTTACACTGACATGCACGTCACTGTGAAAAACATTTGAGATTGCTCTCTTCTTGGTTGAGTCAATGTTTGTGCAAAACAATTGACAGGAAATGTAACCAGGGTGGTTTTGTCAGTCAATTCCACTATTTCATTGTAGAAACATTGCAAGGGTGTTTACACATCTGATGGCGCAGTCTCTGACGGGGCCTTTTTGCGCGCCAGTGTCATGACTGGTCTCGATTTGGTATCAACATACAGGGGGAGGATCCCAACTGTCGATTTGTTCTTGGTACCTGACATGATTATATCTGCGTGTATGTGAGGATCTGTTCATGCTATAAGTTTGAAGTAGACATGTATGAACAAGTGGAACAAATTATCATCGATGTTAGGATCGCCCGTCACCCGAGCCACAGCCTCATCTGTAAATTCAGTATTGTCATAGCATGGCTGCTTAGAATCTGTCACGTATATGTAATGATAAATCTTAACCACAAACGCCAAAGATGGTTAAGTACCCTTCCGAACAGACTTTGAATCCTTCGAACTGAATTTCATCTTCACCGACTAATCACAAGGCTATCGAAAATGTGATAAATTCTAGAACATTGTGTTTGATGGGATGCTTTCATGTTGCACCTTAATGTTGGTCTTTATTTAGTATTATTACCATTGTACCCCACCCACTGTTATATCCGGCCAAGATGAATAAGTACAATCCGGACTCGCACACTTTTCAGACGTGGAGTTAAGGTGTATCAAAGTCTCCTCAAGTACCGAAAACAAGTTGGCCATTTGATAAGCTGTCATTGTTTATTCTGGTTATCATTCCTTTAACAACGTTCAATAAGTTACTACATGTATTAGCGAGGGCACCTTGGTGACCTTTGCATCAACATATTGCTCTGTCGCAGCCTCGGAAATATCGACATAATTTTTTTAATACTAAGGCAACTGATACGCTGGCATCTCTGATTCAGTGGAAATCATTGACTTTAGTCAGGTTTCTCCTGATTGTGCCTGACGGCTTCAAAATAAATCATGAATGTCCACATTGGACATTTGCAATTTTCCAGTTTGCTCTTGGAAAATCATAAGCTCATCCGGGTCAATGTCAGCAACAACCCAGCTGGCAAACTTGGTCAAATCCGCATTGGTGACAAACCTGGTTAAATATCCTCAGCACTGTGTAGGATCCCGTCTAGTAGCTGCGCTTTCGTGTTGGTAAATGTCAATAGACATTTTGTACATGTTTCAGTTGTGTTGTATACGTTTCAAATGCAACTTCTAAGTGACAATGTAATATCAATAAGTGTTTGCAGGGTTGGGTTTCTCGCGAGTGCATGCAGGTCTTTAACAGCAGGATGTCCACATAGTGGGCCATCCACCTGAGTTTGTAATGGTAGGGTTGAATAAAGCCACCATTTAAATCAGGCATGTGCAACTTCCTAGAGGACACAGGCAGGATAAGCCATATTTAAATCCACACTTTATGATATAAATAAGCGGATAAAACCAGGCCATGGGCCGTAGGTTACAGAAGCCTAATGTAAATATTCAACAACTTCATGTAGAGGTGCAGGCCCATATGAATCAAAATACAACAGATCTCGAGGGGTTACCACATACACAACCTGATGCTTTTCAGGTCCTGTTCTTGAACCCAGGTTAAAGATACCGGTTTCCCATATGTGATGGATCACCAGCCCAAGTTAATTCCGCATTAAAACACATCAGAATATTTGACTGACTTTGTCACTCCGAGTAAATAAAAATTGGTCAGTGAGCGAACTTCCATGACCGTTAACAGCGAGGCCACAACTGCTCGTGAATCTTTGGTTCTGACTGGATACTCGAAGACCTTTACCTTTATATTCATCTGCAAGATGCCAACCCCCTCTTTCAGAGGAATCCCAGATGCAGTTCCGATGGCCCCCAACGCAGCCACTTTTGAAAATGCAGCGAATGCAGATGCCAACAATGTTGGAATCACCACGATGAATGAAAATATTTTACCTTCAACTTGGACATATTTAAAATTACCAAGGTGTTATTTTGTTTGGCCGATATGATTTGATTAAGTTGTGTTTAGGTCAACCACAAGGAGTCATAACTGTTAACTTTGTTAGAAAGAGCTTTTTTATATATATTTTCGCATGTTGTTTTCACTGCGACTAACTTTAATGTCATGATATGTCATTATTACAATCTTATTAAAATCAGATCTCCACTGTCCTACGTGTAGATCTGACAGCGACCGCTTAGGGGTCATGTTCAGCTGACCTATGGCATAATCGCTAATGTTATCAGCCAATTAGATGATGTCTTATATCTTTGTGTTTGGGAGACAGAGCAATGTGTCTGAATAGTATCAATGTGTGTAGCATGGTTCCTGGCCACCATGTAATATGACAGGGGACAATTCTACAATGTGTGCTGAATAATTTGATTCACTTACAGATTTCTGAAAGCTATATTTACTTTGGCAAATTCAAACGTCACCAGAACATGACCCCTACGAGGAAAGTGGAGATCTGATTTTAATCATGTTGGTCATTATTATTATTATTATTATTATTATTATTATTAATCATGCTATTCAACTATAAAAACTATGAGTTTGAGAACACTTAACTAGTTTTCCACAGGCGCATCGATGAATCTCATCCAGCTATATATACCCTCCAACAACAGCATATTATGAGACAGAATCCATCAATACATTGTAATTGGGAACAGGGTGCATATTATAAGATAGAATCACCACAGTACTGTGTAATTGGGAAGGGGGTGCTTGGTTATACATACATGAATGTACATGTTGACCACAGACAGCTTAACCAGGTCCAGGTATTCCAATGAAAAGTAATAAGCTGGTTACAAATTAGTGAAGTCTTTCTGAGAAATATGCAGACCTGTGTCAATGTTTTGATCCCGGCCCCTGTACAATTACAGATTATAATATGCATGTGTGACATGATTGCTTGCGTTATGGTTCGGAGACAAGAAAATATGTACGTAAAGTTACTGAAGCATGAAACTTAGTTCCTAACACCCTCATGTTCTCGTGTACTTGTAGCCATTCCTATAGTGACTAAGGGGATAAAAGTCTTGTATTGGAGGAGCTGAGGACATTAATGGTGGGTTGACTGTTGTGAATCGAGTTCTACAAATAATGCATCAGATCTGGTAGAGTAGATATTTGTGATACAATGCCGCCATTGTGTGACAAAAAAAACATTAAGATACTTGAATGTTACAGTTATGTGAGAGAAGATTCTTTTAGCTGTATTTTTGAGAAAGTGAAGAATTAAAGAAAGGATGTCACAGTTCTGCTTTTATTGATAAATGTTGAACAGCTATTAAAACTATTTGCAAAAAATGAGTTTAAGAAACTGAAGCTAAGTGCATTTGGGTGTTAATACAGCATAAGTAAAGTTAGTGACAAAATGATGTTCTTTATATAAGTAGGTAAAAGTGGCACAGTATAGTGTCTTGAAAGGATTTGCAGTGTCTTTTTAGTTTCTTTCAAATACATGCAGCATGAAGTGCACTTGAGTACTATAGAATGATACATATGTGACAATTGCATCCTTGTATTTTGATGTCATAAAACTAAGTTGTATACATGTATATTTAAAATTTGCTTGATTTAGGGCTCATATCTGCTATTGATCAAACACACAAAACCAAACATACACAACTACTGTCAATTATTTGCTTAGTGGGAAACAGGAATGGCATACAGTATAGCTAGTAAATTAAAAATCATCATTAAACGGATTTTAGCCATATCATCAGGAAAGGTTGCAAGAGTAGGAATGCATACGTGCCTGTAGGGCACAGACGAGAGAGAGAGAGAGAGAGAGAGAGAGGGAGAGGGAGAGGGAGAGAGTGACTAGAAAGACAAAAGCCCCATGAGCAAAAAAATTTAATAAAATTTTTATGTTATCTATAAACATATTTTTCATTCAATTATTACACAGAATAACAAACATCTGAATCAAACAATTACATATCACACAATCATTTACCAGTTTACAAAAGACTTAATTTCTCCACATCCAATATTGGGATTAAAGTAAAATAATGGAGAATTTAATACTACAGAAATAAGAAACTGATAAATCAATTCAATGTGATTAAGTTATGACAGTAACGTACACTCAATCTTGTACATAACAACAACACTGAGGATCATCTAGTCTTTATATACATGGAAATTTATACCTAACTGGTATAAATGGGACCTATAAGACCTTTTTATAGATGTAGTTGTTATGTGCAAGTGGTTGCAATTACAGAGGATCATATATTTGATTGAAAAACATAATTCATATTCAAATCACAAAATATACCGATATAAGTGCTTGATTAGTATGATATACACAAGTCATTTTGAGATGACACGTCCCCCAATTTACAACTTATGTAAAGACTCCTGTTGAAGATACAGTATAGTCCAGTACTCTCAATTTATGAATTCCTTAAGGTCCGACACTCTCAATTTTTGTCTACTCCTTAAGGTCCGGCACTCTCAATTTTTCTATACTGCTTATGGTCCAGCACTCTCAATTTGTATACTACTTAAGGTCCAGTACCCTCTCTATCTGTATACTCCTAAAAGTCCAGTACTTTCTGTATTTGTATTCTCCTTAAGGTCTGGCTCTAAATTTTTGTATAGTACTTAAGGTCCAGCACTCTCTATTTGTATACTCCTTAAAGTCCAGCAGTCTAATTTGTATACTCCTTAAGGTCCAGCACTTTCAATTTTGTATACTAAACAAGTTCCAGCACTTTCAATTTGTATACTACTTAAGGTCCGTCACTCTTTATTTGTACACTCCTTATTGTCCAGGACCCCCAATTTGTATACTTCTTTTGTTTAGCACCCTCAGTTTATATAATAGATATGCTACATTTTTTCCCATTGTTACCTAATATGTTGTGGAAATTCTATGTAACGAAATTCACTTCTAGACAACTTGCATGAAATGTGTACCAAATGTGGTTGAAGTACCTCAAATAGTTTGAGATTTGTAAGCTCCAGAAATGAATGTTTACAGATGAGCAAAGAGATGGACATAATGACAGCTATATCCCTCCACATTTTACATACTCAGCAGATGACTGCCATATCCCCTACATTTTACATACTTGAGGATACATATGCAATTCAGACTAAATAGTACAATGTAAAGTACTGTGGTGAACATAATTTTTATCAAAGAAATTTGAAGAATTTAGGAATTCAGAAATCATAAAAAAATTATGAGCAATTCTATCTCTTTGTAAGGGCAAAAAAAACTGGTTTAATAGGAAGGTCAAATTTTGAGAAGTTACATAATGGTTTCTCTATTTTTAGTAACAGTGGCCATATTCATTACAGATTGGCATCCTTTACATAACCTTGAAAGACCATACAAGGATGCTCAATTTTTAGTAACAGTGGCCATATACATGGCAGACTGGCATCCTTTACATAACCTTGGAAGACCTTCATACAGGGATGCTCTGTTTTTAGTAACAGTGGCCATATTCATGGCAGATTGTCTTCTTTTATATAACCTTGAAAGACCTTCATACAAGGATGCTTTCCATTAATATTGGTTAAATTCTGCTCAAGTACGTTTTGAGAAGTTGTTTAATTTTTTAAAAAAGTATTTTTATTAATAGTGGTCATATTTGATGACAGATTAGCATCATCGGTATTAACTTTGAAAGGCTTCAAGCAAGCATACACTCTTTAAGTTTGTTGAATTCAGCTTATTTTTTTTTCAAAAAGTCTAAAAAAGGTTTATCTACCTTTAATAATGGCAGCAAAATATGGTGGATTGGCATTATATGTATAAACTTGAAAGGCCTTTACACCAGCAGGATTTTCTTACTTTTGTTGAAATTGGTAAAGTGCTGTTTTGTACTCGAAATAAGAGCATTTTGAATGGCACAGTGTATACTTGCCCAGTGCTAAATTTTCCCTATGCAGATAACTGAAAGTCTGGTGCAGCAAACGTTTTTTCTTCTTTCATTCATAGTGAACTTGACCTTCAATCATTTGACCCAAAAATCAATAATTTCTTCCTTATCAAAAGTGCTAACCATCCACAAAGTTTCGTACGGGTTTTTGGTGTAGAACTAATGTTACTGTGCAGAACTATTTTCTTCTTTCATAGTGGTCTTGACCTCAAAATCACAAAGTGTGGTAACTGTAGATCATGGAAAGCTCTAGTTATTGTGCAGAACCATTTATCTTCTTTGAGTAACAGTAGCCCTGACCAATGGCCATTTGACCTCAAAATCTATCGGGTTCCTCCTTACCCCAAGCGCATGCCATCCACAAAGATGGCTAAATGTAGATGGCAGAAAACTCAAGTTATTGCATTGAAATCATTTGTATTTTGACACTGATCTTGACCTTTGACCTTCTGACTCCAAAATCTATAAGGTCTTCCTTAACCTAAGTGTAAGCAATCCACAAAGTCTGGTATTTGCAAATAGTGGAAAACTCAAGCTGATGTGCAGAAAGGAAATTAGTGACAGACAGACAGGTGGAAGAACAAATGTATGGACATCATGGTATATAGGCATATAAAAAAGAATTACATTACAAGAAATCATACTCTTAAAAGTAAATGCAAAGAGAAGTAGCAACGTTTTCACCATGTGAAAAAGAATGTTGTCAAATGAGTTAAATGAAAATAGAACTATGCTTCTATGGTTATAAAAGGTGATTTTCATTGCTGATTATAAGGTTTTTCAATGCTGATTATAAGGTGTTTTCATTGCTGATTATAAGGTGTTTTCATTGCTGATTGTTTTTCAGACCTGTAAGCTTACACTAATCAAACAAGCAGAGGTCTAAAAATGAAACATTTTGGTACTGATAATGATTTCATGCATAATACAATAATGTTTGAATTCCTACTAAATCTGTAATAAAACACAGTGTAATAAAACATGTCTTTATACAATGATATTTAATAGGTCTATATCTAAATCTGTAATCAAAACACAGTGTAATAAAACATGTCTTTATACAATGATATTTAATAGGTCTATATCTATGCACGTTATTACAACAATATTTATGACAGTTTGCATGCTTAAAAATTTCAAATACAGCAGGGACTATTGCAAGGAACTTAAGTTAAAAAAGATTTAAGTTCCATTAAATGTGTTAAAAAAATTTAAATTCACAAATTTTTAAATGACAATTTTGATTTCATGAGTTTACTCAAGTGCCTTTTTAAAATTAAAAAAAGTAGAAATATATAGCAGGAATTAACAATTAAGTGCTCAAAATTTGAGATTGTAAAAAGAAATTTAATAAAAATTGACCACTTTTAAATAAGATCTCATGTCAATATTCATCTTATTCAAATACAAGTAGGCAAAATTAAACTGCCCAATTTTATGTGAAAATTACCTGCTATACATAATTATTACGTCGAAAGATTTTGTATTATTTAGGGGTTTTATTTCCTATCAATCAAGTATTGTACTGGAATATTTGGTTGATGGTTAATGCTGTACTACACATTAAAACTTTGTAATCACAGAATGATAATCAGATAATGTATATTAACTGTAAAAATATGTTGTTTGCAACAGGTTTGACTGACACAGAATTGGAATCATCACTAGAAATCACAAGAAATCATGCCCAACACTTGCACATGTCCAACATTTATCTGCATTTCTTGCATAAATAAATGTGAGGTGGGTAATGTTCATGTATTGGTCAACAATTTGTTACATGTATGTATATGACTTCATGTAACTATGAATGAATACCAAAAACTATACAGCAAACTTCTCAGATTATTATAATCTTTAATTATCCTGAAAAGATCAGGCCCTGTATTCTTGAAACATTTTTGTGAATGAAACCCGACTCAAAAAGTCGCACAGATTAAACACTTAAAGCACATTTAAATGTCTGTAAAATTAGCAGTTGAGAGAAATTAAAGAATATCCTAAAATGGTCCTATTAAAGTTAGCCTAAAAGTTTCATGACTTTTAGGTTGAAATGGAGTTTTATATTTATGCTGTGAATAAAAGGCCTGGTCTTCTTATGTGCAAGAAAAATACTGTAATTAGTTTGATCCAATGAATCTGAGGAGAATTTATTAATGCACAACAAGAACACAATCCGCAACATTACTCACTGAATTAATATGATAACCAGTTCTGACTGTGATAAATGGAATTAATATGATAACCAGTTCTGACTGTGATAAATGGAATTAATATGATAACCAGTTCTGACTGTGATAAATGAACAACAAATATATCTCTGCATAAGAATAAATTTAATGCAATTATTACCATGGTAACCACAGAGCAAGCAGAGTTTTAAAAGCACACACTTGGACAACAAACTGCTTTGCAATGTATCATCACAATGTGCATTTTGACCTGCGTATCAAATGGTTGGCAAAAGAAATGCAATTTACAGATCTTTTCCACTAATGTTTTACGATGGTGATGATCTATGTATGAAATATGATGAACATGGCAATGTTTTATATATAATACCATCATAAAATACCCCCACCCCCACCTTGACCTTATACAGTATGACATACAGCTCATTTCTGGCCCTGTATTTCTGAAATGCTTGCTTGAACTCCAAACACTCTGAGAATGTATAACGTTTTATAGAACAAAACTAGAATCACATAACTTTCTTAACATGCATCCCTCTATAAGACTCAAGTTCCAATAGCACAGGTGTTCCCGAAGTATCACTGATATCTCTGATTTTGGTGTATGGAGCTTGAACTTGTGGCTTTGCTCAAAAGGGCTAGGTCTTCAACATCTCCAACTAAATTCAAGCTGCCGATATTTTTATTTTGTGGTTGCTTCAAGCCATGAATTTAATGCCCAACAAACAATGGCCAAAATATTAAATAATCATTATTTATATTCACAAACTTACTGCAGTGGAACCTGTCTTGGAAGACCACCCCTTCTGCCAAAACATACTGGTCTCTCAATACAGGTGGTCCCGCATGACAGGTCATAACACTATATAATCAATAAATCTGTACATGGAGAACCTGGTCTCTCAAAGCACTGGTCTCTCAAGATGGGCATTACTGTACTCACTTATGAGAGGAGTTGAACTACTAACTGCACAGACCCAGAACCGCAATCACATAATGCAATAGCTGATTACGGTTGATGTTGTTTGCAGTTGGACTTGACTTACATGCGAGTACATAATATAAGTGAATGTGTAATTTTTCATAAATGACTAAAACTGATATCCGTCAAAATAATTTTACATTGTTTAGCTCTTAAAATAATTAAGCAAAATGTGAACAACAGACTGCAAACGATCTCTTGATGAAAGTTATATCTCACCTATGGCAATTTATGCCATGGGCTCTACAAAAAAGGGACTTTCAGTGACTATAAATTATTTTTTTTCACCTAAGTTCTACATTGGGAGACAATGGAGGAATATTTTCCAAATTTTTTAATCTAAGAAAAACTTTTTTAAAGTCCAAATTATTGCAAAGACTACAAAATGAGTTGCCCATAAATAAAACTATTAAATATATAAACAACGAGAATTTGTTCAGAGATTAAAATTCAGAATTTTCAAGAAAAATAAAATCTGATTAGGTCCCCAAATACAGGTAACACTTGCAACACACATCTGAACAAGGAGTTGGGTAAAAAAATAATTTTTGTTTGTGTAATGTTATGGCATTTTCCAGGTAAATGAAGTAATCTAAAAAACTATCCCATCAACTATGCCATTTATTTTCCGATTGGTGTCTGGCGCCTTTTGACAGCAACATATATTGAGAAGAACAGGGCTATCACATTTCCAAACAAAACTCGATACTGAAAAAAAAGAAACAATTTTTTAAAAAAAATAAATTTTTTCTAGAAATGGTGGCAAAAAAAGAAATGCAATCGTTATTTCCAGTAATGGTGTCTGTTTTTATAGCAATATTGCATCATTTGTAAATTTAAAAAGCCTTTATTAAATGAGATTAAATTAGCTCACCCATCTGTTGAGAGCTACTTGAGAAGCCATTTAAAGAATCCAAGGCCATATCTAATGGCAGCTTGGCACTTGTTTAAACTTGAAAACTTTCTTAATACAGTAATAATTTCTGCTAACTTTGATTCAACTGGTCAAGTAGTTTTTTTTAAACAGAATTTGAAATTAGAAACCTTTGACAGATGATGCAGGGATTCAAGACAGATGATGCATGGATGCATGAAGAATGATGCCAGGATGCATGTCAGATGACACAGTGATGCATGTCAGATGATGCAAGAATGCATGTCAGATGATGCATAGATACATGACAGATGATGCAGGGATGCAAAAAAGATGATGCAAGGATGCAAGATATTGTAATGACCATGGCCTGAGTCACAATGACTAAGATACTATTTTCAGTCTTTGCTTCTGTAAAGTTTGTTTTCATAAATATGGAACATATGAATATGAATATGAATTATAATGTTCACTTACAAAGCATAGCAATTATATGTATCTCCAATGTCTATGGACTGTCAAACTAGCAGCCAATCCTGGCAAGTGATCTTAACATGTGTAACCTGTTTTCGAGGTAAAGGTTCTTTCGGTAAAATGTCTTTGAAAGTCTGTCATAAATTTTGAGAGTGTACTGTTTAGCTTATCTGCTACACATATTATGCTCTTATGCTATTACTATTTGTAATTTATGTAAAACACCTATAAAATCATGACGAGAAAAGTCCATGTATATCCTTGTATCACGATGTCCGCCATTCTGGATTAGCGTGAGAGTTTCGTATTTAGAGATTCTAAACTTTCACATTTGCAATTATTCTCTCTAATGATAGTAGGGTACTGATAAGAAAGTAATTTGCATGTTTTAGTGATAACATCATTGCAATACCATTGTATCGATGTATGCAATCCATGTTTTAATGTGATAATAGCGGTTGTCTGCATATTCAAGTGCAGAACCCGCGTCTACATGAATCGATTCAATTATTCAAGACTTAAGTTATCATCATAAAGTTTAATTTCACATAAACTTGAGCTCATGAATGTTCTTATTCGTTTCATAGACAAGCCTTACAGTATTAAAATACTTATTGTTATGTAATTTATATATTTGTAATGCTGACATTGTTTACCATGCAAAACTGTATTGTTTACAATGCAATACACGGCACACCATATAAGACACTGATTGGTTACATGGGTTGCCGTGCATTCAGCGATTGGTTGAATTGTCTCACATGGTGTCTGGGGAAGGTTATAAATAGGGGAACGCTGTCATTGTTGGTCAGACAACTGAAGAGTACAGTCGGCGCCAAAATTCAAAGTGACAGAGAAAAGCAAAGTGTCGAGTTTGTACATTTTGGATCTTTAAAAATAGCACATTACAATATCAAATAAACAAGAATAACAGATTCATTCCAACAAAAATTGATTGTAACAGTTGTCTTCCACCACACTTGACAGCCTCCCCCCCTCCAGTTTGTTATATTAGAATTACATAATCTGCTTGTACACAATAACTATAGCTCTTATTTATTTATTTATTTATTTTTACAATTCATTAAACATTGTCAAATTGTTCTCGATTTTATGTTGATGATATAACCCCTCTTCCATCGCCCCAACCCCAAACTTTTGACCTTTTCTAACACATCACTCTCTGTTCCTATGTACAAATATATGTAGCACCCTTAAGGACCAAAAAGGACCTTACAATATGATGCCAGGATGCATGACAGATGATACTGGGATGCATGACAAATGATTCAGGGACACTTGACAGATGATGCCAGAATGTATGATAGATGATACTGTGGTGCACAACAGATTATGCTGGGATGCAGTCAGATGATGCTGGGATGCATGACAGAAGATGCTGGAAGGCATGACAGATGATGCCAGGATACATGACAGATGATGCATAAATACATGATGATGCCAGGATGGATGCTTGACAGATGATACCAGGGTGCATGACTGATGATGCTGGGATGCATGACAGATTACACATGGTAGACAATATCACATTTTGAGTGATTTACACATCTCTCTTTTCATGCAATGTGTGGCATATTTATTTCTTACTCTGTACCTATGTTGAAATAAGCTTATTGTTAAAGTTGGCTTATTTATTATGTTTGCTACATTTTCAGTGTTTAAGTTGATACACATTTTTATTTCATCAAAACAGGAAAAGCTGCTGCATTTTGCAATATTCCTTAGGTCTTAAAGACACTTGTTTTGGATCTGTTAAAACATAAATGTTAAATAAAAAGTGCAGCCAAAATTGACCCAGTTCAAAAACATCTTTAAAAACTGATAAGACATATAATTATCATTTGAAATGCACAAAAATACAAATGTCTTTTTCAAAGGAAAGTGCCTACCAATTTCCATCTGCTTTGTCAGGCAATGGTTCTGAAATCATCCAAATGAGCTAATGGACAGATGGCTGGCAGGGGCTTTTCCTACTCTCTGGATCCCAGACTTTGGATTAAAAGTTATGCTGGGTCTGGTCCTGTATGTTATGGGTCGCTTAAGTCCCATCAAGCATGTAATCCAGTACATATTTCTTTCTAGTTATAATTGTAAATATATCTTCCTGTTTGATCCCTCTGTTTCATTTCAAATTTTGGCAGATATTTTCATCTAAAAAGTACAATATTATCATTCAACTGAGACACAGTCTGATGGGTCAAATTAGCCAGGTCCATAGGTCAAAATCATGGGATCTGGACATGCAGTTAGGACTTTTAAAAACAACTGCATTAGGATTATGAACTAAATACATATAAATCTTGCAAAATGTGTTTCTTCTTATTTCTGTTGTTTCACTCTTACCTTCATTGGGACATATCTGAAATTGATGTACTGAATGATAGTAAATACTCTCCAGTTCATTTTTAGGATCGTCCAGAAAGTTGCCTTCACTCTTTTTAAGGCAACCTCAGTCCCTTGGCCCTAAAAGAGAAATGTGTCAATAAAAAATATCCGGCAATAGCAAGAATAATACTTTATGATAGATGGGGCATGGATCCTGCTTTGGGTTTCAGGTATAGGCATCCATCCTCAAATGTTGACTGGAATGAAGATTTTGAATTTCAAAAATAAAGAAAATTATAAATGAAAAGAATTTGACATTATTAGGTGACATAAATAGGGACCTTCTAAATGAACAAATAAACAAACATTGGCTGGATTTTGTTGAACCTTTAGGGATTTCACTAGTCAATGAATCCACTAGGGTAACATCAATTTCAAAAACACTTACAGACCACATACATGTATACACAAATAGTAAAGAAAATGTTTAAAGAATTTCTTTTCCAAAATTGTTTTATGTGATCATTTTGCAATTTTTCTCAAAAGAAAAGACAAGAACAATGTAGGAGAAAAGAATGTTCATAAATCTATCACATACAGGTCTTTTAAATCTTTGAATAATGAAAATTTCTTTAATTATTTAGAGCAAAAAACCCTGGGACACTATCAAAATGTTTGATGATACAGAAGATATCTTAAGCACATGGCCTGATCCATTTTTGGAAGTTGTTAATAAACCTGCACCTTTTGAAGACACATAGATTTAAGTATGATCATCAACCTGGCTGGGTCACCACAGAAATTTAACTACTATGAGAGACGAGACCACAAAAAACCCAACATATATCATCCCTAATTAATGATGGATACCATGTCTATGATCCATATGATGTTGCAAACATTTTCAATGAATTCTTTGTAAACACTGCCTCCAAGATGACAGAACACAAGTTAGACTGATCATTCAGAACAAAATAGTTTTTGTTCCACAAAGCTTCCCAATGATACTAAATCTGAAATCCAAGAAATGAGTTCAGAGTTTGTTTTGAATTACCTCAAAAACATTGATGTTTCTAAATCTACAGGACTTGACATGATAGATCCAAGACTTGTTAAGCTGCTGCATCTGCAATTGCTGGTAGTATTACCTTTCTGTGTAATCACAGTGTGAGAACAAGTCAATTTCCCCAATCTTGGAAAACTGCCAAAGTAATGTAATACCACTACATAAAGCTGGATCAAACGAGGATATGAATAACTATAGACCAACATCAATTCTTCCATCCCTTTTCAAATTACTAGAAAAGCATGTACACTGTTCTTTTATGAACTATCTCAATGATCAGAATCGACTTCATGAAAATCAATTGGCTTTCAAAATGATCATTCTTGTGAAACTGCACTTATCTCTGTGACTGACAAGTGGTTGAAAGTCTTAGATGAAGGAAAGATAGTTGGTACTGTAATGATTGATTTTCGAAAGGCTTACCAAATAGTCATCACGAAATTCCATCAATGTAGTGAAGATACTCTTAAGTGGTTTACATCCTACTTGAGCAATAAGTCTCAACAGGTAAAATTAAATGGATACCTATCTGAAACTAAAATGATAAATTGTGGAGTGCCACAAGGTTCTATCTTGAGGCCCTTGTTATTTGTTCTGTCCATAAATGACCTACCATTAAAATAGGAGATGCAGTCTCATCAACTGACATGTATGCTGATGACATTAGTTTTTTTTATGCTCAAACCAACCAAGCTGAAGCTGAAAAAAAACCTTCAAATCTTGTGCAAGGAAAATGGTATGATCCTCCATAACGACAAGTGTGTATGTGATTTGGATATTTAACATAGCTTTAAAAATGTTTCAGTCATATTGATATGATGTCTGCAGTGTGGCAGTTTGTAGTGATGTCTAGCACTGGGGCATCATGCTGTAGACATGTAGTATGATGTCCCACCCAGTCACATCATCCTGACACCAGGCTGAGCAGTCCTAACACTAATCTCTTAATGCTGAGCACCTAGTGAGGCAGCTGCTTGTATCACTTTTTATAAGTCTTTGGTATGACTTGGCTGGGGTTTCGAACCCGCAACCTCCCACATCCGAGGTGGACGCTCTAACCACTAGGCCACCAGAGCGATCCCATAAGGACAAAACAAAAGTCTTGTTGATAACTACATGGCAGAAAATAACAAGAATGCAAACTGATATGCTGCATGTTCTCTATGATAACAGTGGTCTGAAAATGACGTTTAGATAAAATTCTTGGAATATTTACAGATAATAATTTGCAGTGGTCTCATCATACAAATTATACCTGAAAGAAAATAAACACTTTTTACAAAAAAGTTGCATTCAACCACACTCTGACTACCATAATATAATTTGGGGGGAACAGAACTGCTACAAATTTGAGAAAAATTTCCAGACTCTAGGAATGGGCATGTAAAATAAGTCTTGAACAGCAAAGAGAAAATGTTCAAACTGCAATGCTTACATTCAAAGTATTACCAATACATGAAAGAATATTTTTGAGAAAGGCCAAAATAATGTGCAAAATGGTTAAAAACTCTGCCCCCACTTACCTAAACACCATTTTCCTGGAAAGAGAATCTACTGATCTATGATCATTAAAAGGGTAAAAGGGCAAATTTTCAAAGTACCTAAGCCAAAAAAGGAGCTATTCAACAATAGCTTTCAATTTTCAGTTGCACTTGTTTGCAGTAACATTCCACATGACATTAAATCAGCTCCAGGAATCTCTTCCTTCCACAACAGGTGTATTTGATTGATGAAATCATACAAAAATGGTGCACATTTTCATTTCTGCTGCAATGTAGCATTTATGCAAATAGTTGTTTATATACTGTGTATTTGCTTGTGTGTGCATGTGTGTGTGTGAACACATTATTATTAGTGTGCATCTTGTGTAAACATAATATAGGGCCTCAAGGTATACGAGTATCTCATTTGTAACTAATTGAGTCACCCTCTGAAAATAAGTCTTTATTATTATTATTATTAGTAGTAGTAGTAGTAGTAGTAGCAGTGGTAGTAGTAGTAGTAGCAGCAATAGTATATAAGTCTGGAAAGAGAAGTGATAATGAACTAAATTATCAAAATACTCCCTTTGTGACAATTTTCAAGAATTTTTCCCCATAAATGGGCATCAGGCAAAATGGTAAAATTTAAAGGTACATCTACAGAGACCTCAAATATAGCTTACTGAGAATCAATAATATAGCTGAATAAGGGTCACTGATCCACTTCAAGCCACATCCATTCTTGGCATATGTAACTACATAGCTGAAACTGTTTTGAACAAGCACCTTCTTATAAATGAAAAGGTTACAGCCAAGCAAGCTAAATGAATTGACTAATAAATGGGTTACTGCCAATCAAGCTAAATCAACTGATCAATAAATGGGTTACTGCCAAGCAAGCTAAATCAACTGACCAATGAATGGATTACTGCCAAGAAAGCTAAATCAATTGACCAATAAATGGGTTACTGCCAAGCAGGCTAAATCAACAGACCAGTAAATGGGTTGCTGCCAAGCAAGCTAAATCAATTGACCAATGAAAGAGTTCATTATACATGTCAGGCATTCATTATGATGTATTACATAATTCAAATGAAACAACTTGTGTGTGAACAGTTTAATGGAGATCCTATTCCTGATGTTCAACATGTCACTGTCCATGAAGGCCATGTTAAACATTATTCCCAACTATCTTCCAATGTAATCTGAATAAACAATCTGATTGGATCTGGTTTCTACTCAGCTGTGTCCAATTGTACAGAGCAATATATAATTTGTTGACTAGCTACATATGCCAAAGCTTGACATGGAATAAACTGCATCACTGACCCTTGATGTCCTTATAAACAATGTCTGAATAAAGCGCATCAACAACCCCTGATGTCTTAATAAACAATGTCTCAATAAAATGTAGGGAACTTTTTTTGGTGGTGGTGGTGGCGGGTAAAACTAATTTCAATTATGCAATACTTATCCATAGCTAATGTTTAACTTTCTTTTCCATGCCGAAAAAAGTCAGCAACAGGAGTTGGAGGGACAGCTAGGGTCAAATGGATGGTGTGATTTTTCGGCAAGAAAAAGAAAGCTAAACAATAGCTATGGGTAAGCTATTGATGCTATTTAAAGAAGGCTTCACTGTACTTCAAATACTTTGCTAATCTATGTACACATACCTCCAGGATTGCAATAGCGTAGAGGAATACCAGAAGATACGGTGGTGCAAGAATCAGCCTGTCAAAAATGATCATCTTGGCAATATCCGAGTTCTTCAGTGGACCCATCTTGTCCTTTCTAGGGAAGAGCTTGTCGAGGAGAAGGTAGAAGTTATGAAAAAGTGGCCCCGTTATAAAAAATCTGAAATGTAGAAAAACAGTCGGATGGATACCTGTAAGACAATCTCACTAAAATACTCCATTGACTTTTGAAGTAGAAACTAAATAGCCTGGTGCATTAAATAGACTGGTGTTGAAATCAGATTTAAATAGCTGCTGATATTAAATCACAACTACATGAGAAGAATTCCATGGAATGCTGTCTTGTATGTTCCAACAAGCATAAATAAAAAAACTTAACAAAGTCATAGAAACAAGAAAAGTATGTCACTGTGACATTCTTTCTCCATGATGAGTAGCATCATCTATGATATCCATAACGTTTCATTACATGTACATACAACAGTATCAGAGAAATCAAGCTAGATTATCAATCAATAAAGTGTGCAAAGTAGGTCACTGTGACATACTTTGTCCATGGTGAGTAGCATCATCTATGATTAACATACCCATAAAGTTTCATTACTGTACATGTACATACAACAGTATCAGAGAAATCAAGCTAGATTATCAACCAATAATGTGTGCAAAGTAGGTCACTGTAATCTACTCTTGTCAGTGATGAGTAATATCATGTCATAAATATACTCATGAAATTTCAGAACTGTACATACAACAGTGTCAGAGAAACTGAGATAACTGCAACAAGAACCTTAAAAGTAGGTTACTGTGTCCTATTTTTCACATGGTCAGTAGTACCTTCCAAGATAAATACTTCCCCTTCTTGATAACTGCAACATCTTAATGTAATGAATGGAACCTTAAAAGTAGGCTACTGTGTCCTATTTTTCCCATGGTTAGCAGTACCTTCCAAGATAAATACTTCTTCTTTTTAATGATATTCATGGAAGCAATGAAAGTGACCCATGTTATAAGTGAGAGAGCCTCATATTCAGACTCATCCTAAGGAATGGGTGACATGGACAACCACCCAGGGTGCTAGGCCCAGTGAAGGAGTGCCATTTTCTGGAGCTTGCTGTATTTTCTTTGTGGGGGGAAGCTGCTTGCCCATGGTACTATTTTGTCCAGTGCAAACTTGTGATGGTTCTGCATATACTGATGGATGGTCAACAAGGCTATGTCCCCAAAGTGTTACTAAACACAAGACAAGGTATTTAATGATTTTAAATGATATTTCTTTGGTTATATCATTACCCAGGAACTAAAAATAATTTGAACAAAATTATGTAGCAATGACAAAACAAAATTTAACCACATTAATGGGATCCACTAACAAATTAATAGGATCCATGACCATATAATGGGATCCATGACCATATTAATGGGATCCATGACAATTTAATGGAATTCAGGACCATTATTAATGGGATCCATTAAAATTATTAATGGAATCCATGACCATATTAATGGGATTCATGACCATATTAATGGGATCCACTACAACTAAATTGAATCCATGACCATTATTAATGGGATCCATGACCATATTAATGGGATCCATGACAATTCAATGGAATCCAGGACCATATTAATGGGATCCAGGACCATATTAATGGGATTCATGACCATATTAATGGGATCCATTACAATTAAATTGAATCCATGACCATTATTAATGGGATCCACAACCGCATTAATGGGATCCATTACCACTGTAATAGGCTAGTTATAAGAGTAGCATTGGTATAATGAGGTGTGTTATAGAGAAGAACAGCTGAATATCCATTCAGTTTCATGATTATATATTCGGTCTCATGGATATTCATTCAGTCTCATGAATATCCATTAAGTTCCATGAATATCCATTCAGTCTCAGGAATATCCATTCCATGGCATAAATGGAATTGCATACAAAAATCTAGTTTGGTGGTTCTAGCATGAACAGTACTTGAAAAATAAACTTTAAACAAAACATTGAAGCCAAGTGTGAACTACGGGTTCCACTTACTAGACAACTGTTGCCCAGGATCTAGAAAGAAAGGATGGTTTAGATGCACTGAAGCTGTATGGGATTTTATGTGACGATGATGTGGATGCTGGCAAACAATACTGTCTGATACAGTGAAGATGTATAGGTTTTTATGTGATGATGATGTGGACATTGACAAACAATATCATCTGATGCATTGAGACTGTATAGGTTTTATGTGTTGATGATAACGTGGACACTGGCAAACAGTACTGTCTGATGCAGTGAATTTTATGTGTTGATGATGACATGGACACTGGCAAACAGTACTGTCAGAGGCAGTGAATTTTATGTGTCGATGTTGATGTTGATGTGGACACTGGCAAACAGTACTGTCTGATGCAGTGAATTTTATGTATTGATGTGGACACTGGCAATCAGTACTGTCAGAGGCAGTGAATTTTATGTGTTGATGTTGATGTGGACACTGGCAAACAGTACTGTCTGATGCAGTGAATTTTATGTGTTCATGATAATGTGGACACTGGCAAACAATACTGTCAGAGGCAGTGAATTTTATGTGTTGATGTTGATGTGGACACTGGCAAACAGTACTGTCTGATGCAGTGGATAGTACAACATCTATTCTACTTTATATAGATCAACTAATACGTATAATAATATATACAGATACTGATTTTCTAAAATCTTACCCAAAAGAGGTGTATGCTGCCACACTCCTCCATGCTATTTTCCCATCTGGATTTGGGGCAATCTTCTGTGAAATGATATTACTCAAGAAGGAGATAGCACCACTGAAAAATGGCATATTAAATTAATGTTTTAATCCAAAGAGATAAAGATTTCTCCATAATCATTAATAATTTGATAATAAATGTAATAGGCAGACTATAGCAATCAGAGAACAAAGCTAATCACAAATTAAGCAATCAGAAAACAAAGAAATATAAATCCATGTTTTCATCCTTGAGATGGTATTAGAACAACTCTGAAGACTTGCTATTGCATATTCCCATGCTATCCATGAACACACAGACACATACAGACAGACAGATACACAGACAGACAGACAGACACACATGCATATGAGGGTTCTGGACCATGCAAAAGTGCACCACATTCATTTGATGCATCTGGATTTTCAGGAAGTCTCTGAAAATCCATAAAACTCCCATTCTCCCACCTCCAATGATCATAAATCTCCAATTTTTCTTAAAACTATAATTCGTATAATTTCATATTTAATTTATTTGCAAAACAAAGACCACTTCTGAACTTGCAACAAATTTAATATAATTAAAAAGCCTGAGGAGAATGCATCAGCTTTTAAATCCTTCCCAAACAGCCTTGTGGAAAATATACAGGATTGTCAATGACACTCAAACAGTCTTGGGGCAAATATACAATGACATCCAAACAGCTTTGGGGCAAATATACAGGCTTGTCCATAACACTAAAACAGCTATGGGGCAAATATACAGGCATAACAATGACACCAAAATGGCTTGGGGGCAAATATACCATCTTGCCAATGACACCAAAGCAACTCTGGGACAAATATGCAGGGTTGTCAGTGACACCAAAACAGCTTTGGGGCAAAGATATAGGCTTTTCAATGACACCAAAACAGCTTTTGGGCAAGTATGCAGGTTTGTCAGTGATACCCACAGCTGCTTCAGAGAACACCAAGGTCAGTACAGCGGGGTTATTTAAAGTGATCCCTCATTCAGCTGAGTTGAAAAGTTGGTCATTATCAAGTAGTCATCAAGTTTAAGACTTTATTTTGCAGTTCTGACTATATAATACACACAATTCATTCTGTAAAGGTATTACATGTATTAACATATTTTTTAATTTCAACATATTCGTGGCAATTAACTAAGCAGAGTGACATTAATTTTTTTTTCAAAATCATTGTGCTTATACCAGTAAGACAGACAATAAACAAGTTCTTAATGTCATAAAACCAACAGCTATTTATAAATATTATATCTTTTAACTGCACTGAACTAATCAAACAGTTAACTTCCCATAAACACCCACAGTAGTGGTGTGATGGTTTGAGGTATCTGGGGGCAATGTTTTCTTGTGGCAACCCTACTTTGCTACAGCCAACAGTTTGAATGTCAACTGCTGAACTGCCTCCTTTTCCCCCCTCCTAAATATAAGTGTTGTCAAGAACTATCACAGTGACTCTACGATGAATGTGAAACACTAAGAAAAGTTCAGCTGCAAAATAAGAAAAATAAGCCCTCAACTCATCCCTTGCACCTGACCACTGAACACCCACATAACAGGTGCTTTCTAAAATTAAAATGTATTTCATATATCAAGCTGTGAAAGGTATTTTAGGCAGATAATTTGGAAATAAAAATTCAAAAGAAATACACAGTTTAAGTTTAGTCTTTGTTTTCAGAAACATTTGTTTCATGCAAGAACAATAATTCAGTTTTTGAGATTCTTCACAAAGCACTGTCTCCCCAACAATAGCAAAAAAAATATCATAAATCTGGATACTGGTTCAACTGGAAACAAGGAAGAAGTACAACAATCACGAATATATATATATATATATATATATATATATATATATATATATATATATATATATATATATATATATATACACACACACACACACACACAAGTATTGACATATATGGTATAATTTTGATAATAGTATTTCGTATCATAAAAAGCTATCATAATGTTCCTAAGCTTGTGAATTTATGGACTACTTAAACCTTTAGACAACTTAATAAATTTTGCACGTACATGAATACTTGCACACACATCAATATATTCTTGCTAGAATACATTGTGTTCACAAATTATAAAATTTCAATTGTGAGAGCAAAATTATTTTGTTGTTGTTGTTGTCAGGTTTAATGCCATTTTTCAGCACAAGATAGGCTATACATGGCAGCCAGTATAAATCATAGAGGAAGAACCTGGAAAGAACCACCGACCCACGAGAGGGAGCAAACGGAAATGTATATACAGGTGACATTCACTATATGCCAATTTGTTTTACGCACTTTCATTTTAATACTGCTTCTAATAAACAAATTTGTGTTGTGACTTATGTGCAGCTCACATATGTATGATATGTATTAATTTGTTTATAAATTATGCAGAAATAATAATTGAAAATGCATAAACATTAAAGTGAAAATCTGTCCCCTTAATTTATAAGTATCTTATGGGAGAATTACTTTCTATTTATGCCAGTTTTGATTTATGCAATAACCTCATGAACACATTTATGATGTAAACCAAGCATTACCTGTAGAATGTGAACTTTCGAAATGGAATAGTTTTGACAGTCTAAAGACTGTACTTGGTTCAAAACAATATTTATTCAAGAAAACATTCTTGAAACACTCTCTTTTCTACTTTCCCAAAAAGGTGTTCTGCCATCTCTATTTCACTTCAGATTAGTACTTATTAGATAAATTATTGTACCCAAAAGAGGAGGCATAATACCTGAGCTTCTGTCCATCCACCAATCCTACTTTTCTTTCTGTTTCATAATGTTAAAGCTGTTTGACACTCAGCAAAGAAACTTGGTGTACTTTAACATCATCACTATAAGGTATGACACATACACTCTGGGATTCTATTGTGTAAATCAAGATCATGGCCATCACTGTTTGTTTTCCATCACAATTTCCCTTCCACTACTTATACATCATCACTAGAAGATATGTTGTGTACCATATTAGGGTCAAAGGTTATGGCTGAATAATTTGCTTTCCATTACAATTTCCCTTCCACTACTTATACATCATCACTAGAAGATATGTTGTGTACCATATTAGGGTTAAAGGTTATGACTGAACAATGTGCCTTCCATCACAATATCCCCTTCTGCTCTATTACTTTAATGCTGTTTGAGATTAAGGGATGAAACTTGGATACATCTACATCATCACTAGAAGGTTGAGTCATCATGCACCACATCTGGGGTGCTATCTTCAAGGTCAAGGTTCAACATGTTTTGTTTTCTGTTACACTTATCTCTGTAACATACATGTTTTGTTTTCTGTTACACTTATCTCTGTAACTTACATGTTTTGTTTTCTGTGACACTTATCTCTGTAACTTACATGTTTTGTTTTCTGTTACATTTATCTCTGTAACTTACATGTTTTGTTTTCTGTTACACTTATCTCTGTAACTTAAAAGTCATTTAGTCATGCAACTTGGTAGATAGGTATGTCATCATTAGCAGGTGTGCTATCATTGAGGATGTTATCTTCAATGTCCTAGTTTTTCTGTTACACTTTCTTTCTCTTTCTTTACATTTAGTGAAATTTGAGATGATAGAATTAAATTTAGTAGAACAATATATCATCACAAAAAGGTGAATTGCATACCCCATTGGGTTGTCCAATCTTCAAGGTCCAGATTATAGATCAACAGCTAAGGTTTAGTCAAGTTTGCTTTTTTGCTTTCAAACCTACCAGCTTTTTAACGGTTGAAACTTTGTATACTTATATTTAGTTCCTAGAAGATATTGCATTGCATGTTTGCAGTCTTATCCTAAAGGCCAAGTTCAAGGTCACATATCAATATTTTCTGATATTTGTTTGTTTGTTCCTGCTTTATATCATTACAGATGTTTGATACAAAAATAAACACTGGCACATTAATGCTTCTCATTCCAATGGTGTCTCATGTGTCAGCCAAGTCTGAATCTCCATGGTCAAGGTCACTTATATTTTAACACTTTTCCTGCACTTTTCCTATGATATTCTATTAAGATAGAGTGATGAAACATGATGACTTTCAATGTGTAAAGGGGAGGGGTGCAAAAAATATTCCAAATAATTTTTGTTTAAAGTACTGTACACTTTGATGTAGCATTTATGACCTGTGAGAGTTGATCACCAATATAACAGTATCAAGTATTTATCTTTCTTAATTTAGGTAGACATTTAAATTATGTCATGAAACATTATTTCTTATTTCTACTGGTAATGCGTTCCGTTTCAGAATTACACAAAGGAATTACTGAATAACGTTGTTCTACACAATGGAAGCCAAAGTCATTTGTTGATCAGGTGAAGTTTTCATTTCTATACATAAAGATCGACTCAGATTAGATTTTATAAATTAGTTTACTATCAGAAACTGAACAACAGGAACTTTGAACCATATTAAAGCTGTGAATTGAACGCTCTGGTGGTCTAGTGGTTAGAGCGTGCACCTTGGATGTGGGAGGTTGTGGGTTCCAACCCTGGTCAAGTCATACCAAAGACTTATAAAAATGGTACAAGCGGCTGCCTCACTTGGCACAGAGCATTAAGAAGTTAGTGTTGGGATGAGTTGGCCTGGTGTCAGGATAATGTGACTGGGTGGGACTTGATGCTATATGTCTGTGGCATGATGCCCCAGTGCTAAACAGTCACAATGCTGACACTGTAGCGATGTGACTGAAAACTGGATAAAGCTATATTAATTTATTAAAAATCCAACTCACACACTCACACATACACACACACACAGAGAGCAATGAATTTCAATGGATAACTCCTTGCAATCATTTCAAGCCAACTTAGGTGACTTTTAAGGTGGACCAAAATTCTGTAATTGCAAGCAAGATATTCATTTAGTCACCTTTTATGTTTTCACACTAACCTGATATATCTCTAGTACTCATTTGCTCACAACATGTACAGCACCCAACCTAAAATTCAAAAGTCTTTTGACTGGTTTGTCCTGTTGTTAACTATGAACATGCTGATCATGTAAATGCTTAATAATTACTGTTTTATAATGTTACAATACTGTATGAACATTTTTATTTTCAGATTTCATTAGCTCATTTTCAATATCTGCAATCATCTGCCTTTATTTATGTTGTTGTTGTTGTTGTTGTTGTGGGGCTTAACGCCATTTTCAGCACACGATAGGCTATACACGGTGGCCAGTATTAATGGTGGAGGAAGAAACCGGGAAATCCGCGGAAAGAACCACCGACCCACGAGAAGCTACTGGCAAGCTTTCTCACATATCCACATTCGCTGAATCTTAGCCTTTATTTATGTGTCAGCCATATCATATATATATATATATATATAAAATTGTTAATGGGGAGATAACTCTAAACAAGCTTATGCTTGCTGTCTAATCCTGTATATCTCTTGGATTGATTTTTATGTATTTTCCATGACGACATCTGAAAAAAAATATCAGAATTCAGGCTGTCCAATTGAATCCTAATTACAGGTATACTGGGGATGCACTTTTGGTTGCACTTGTTATTATTCTTAGCACCTCAATATTTTCTTTTCAGGAGTTCTTTCTCTTGCATTTTAAATGTACTAATGTCCCACATGACATGTTCAGGAAAATCAGAAATTAGTAAATAACAAAATGTTTATATTTTTCCAAAGACAAATGAATCTAAAACTTCTTGAACACTTGAATTTCTCACAGGTTTTATCAAAAATATCTTAAATATGTGCATGGAAAGTGGCATCATAGATTCTGTCCACATGAGTTTCATTTCTTTTTTCTAATGTGTACATATTTTTAGATAAAATATCACCCTTTTAAAGGAAAGGCACTAGGACTAGTAGTATACAACTACCTTTTATATTTGCTTATATTTAGTATCTAAATGAAGTTTTCTTACTGACTTAACACTCTTCTTCTTACCCTATATACTACCTTATAAGTCGAGTCCAACTACTAAATGCACAGGTCAAAATATGCTGTTGCATAATGTAACTGCAGATCAAGGTCTATTGGACTTATCTTACAAGTGAGATATGATGTAATCATTCATCATTTTCCCATAAAAGGCAGAAAGATTTTTTCTAACATTTTTATTTTCCTCTCTTTGATCTTTTCTTTTTCAACTTAGCAAAAAAATGGAAATGATGGAAATTCGGGTGAAGGTAGTTGACTGGTATTTCAATTAGTCTGTAAAAAAAGTCTCCTGCACTGAAAACCCAAATCCCCTGCATTTGCATTTTGAACTTGTCAAACAAATGTTTCAACCACTTTTGCAATAAAAAGATCTGATTCCAAAATGTCTGACAATGAGATTCAAAATGTCATCTTTTTTTAGAAGTAATAAATGTAAAAGACAAAAACTTTACACAAACAGAAAAAACTGAAATAAATTAAAAAATAACAAGTTTTTAAAAAAGTGTTTCATGATCTGGGGATGGGCAGAGATGAAGGGCAATAAACCCAATGAGGGCAATGGTGAGGCGATGGAGTGTATCCCTCTATTTCATTCTAGCAGGAGTTCTCTGCAATCAAGAGCTGAGGAATATGCAGTTTAGCCTGTTAGCACTTATTAGTCTCAATGAGTCACCTGATGAGAGTGTTGAATGGATGGAATTAAGCATACAATTTGACATTATCATCAGAATGTGACATCAAGTGTCAAAATAAAACAAAAAGATAACGAAATAGGCATTAAAACAGAATTTTATTCAAAATACAGTACATGTATTGTGAATGGAAAATGATAAATAAATCAGAATGTATAACTTCAAAATATGCATCGTATGAAAAATGCACAGATTCAAGATTCAGTCCATGGAATGAGAAAAGTAGATGCAAATGCACAGGTTTTAGATATGGTGACCTAAAGTTTGAAAAGTAGGTGACTAAACAAAGCATAAATTTTAGATATAGTCCAAAAGAGTATGAAAAGTAGGTCAAAAACCAGATGAAACTAAAGATAGTATTAAAAGTAGGTCAAAATATATGCATACAAGATGCAGTAACTGAAAGAAAAATAGGTCAAATCTAGAGGTAATTTGATATCAATGTATCAACATATCACAATACTGTGTATCATGATGCAGACTAAAACTACATGTATTCATATAGAAACTTAATAACATAAGCTCACAAAAAATAATTTTGCTTGTTGAAATAAACAACAAGGTCACTTAACAAAAATAAAAGCAATCTCCTGACATCTACCTATATTTACCAAAATAACAACTGTACATACACTTTATAAATTCCACTTCACCAAGAATATTGTCCAATTAACAAAGAATATTAGTGTAGTATATTACAAGATAACATTTATTAATCCTTTAGAGATGTGGAAATATTTCTATATAATGCTCAATCTACATTTTGATCTGTTTTTCTCCACCTGAGTACAGTTTGTATATGCATGTTTACCCAGATAGTGTTGTTCTTCATCTGACTCTCTTAAATTGCATAATGAAAGCTTTTCTGCAGTAATTTTAATGAATCTTAACATAAAATAGAAAGACAGAAAGAAAATTAAAATCTTTATGTCAGTTCATGCTAGTAATGTAACTTATTCTACAATGGATTTCTGAAATGATAAAAGTAATGACTGCATGCAAACTTTGGCCATCATCAAGAGTGGGGTGCCATTTCATCCAGCACAAACATTTGATGGCTCAGCATGCAAAGTATCCAGAAGGATGGCATCTCTGGAATGTTTACTTACCATGTGATAGAATAACTGTAATACAACATTACTGGTGATACCCAGCAATAATAAAACCAAAGCCAATGGAATAAGTTATATAGGTCAATAACTTATGGCAAAGTCACTTGCATGAACATGTCCGTTAGGTCACTGATTGTATAATGTACAGAGTGCATGCTCTTGATAATGATGACATAGGCCATACATGAACTTTATACTATCCCTGGAAAAATGAGGATGGCTCAGCTGGTAGAACAACATATCAACTACTCCATCAGTTAAGTTAATCTATTTAATCTGACATCATAACACATGATGCATGTGCAACACATTTTGTACAATGTATACATACATCCACAGTTACATGTATGCTGATATGATAAAATGTTTTAGTTTATTCTGGCAGAAAGTACATTCTTTGCTGAGCATTCTTTGTTATAAATAATAATGAGAATGTAACTGAAATTTTTTTATATACACATTCCATAAATGCCTAATTACAATGGTCAAGTCAGGCACATACTATAGCAAAACAACAAATCTTGTGAACCTTTTCTACCCACTATAAAATATAAATTAATCAAGAATGTAAAAGGTAACAATTTTTCAAAATCAGATATCATGTACACTGTAGCCACAATGCATGGCTCAAAAAAACTTGTATCTACATGGGTATACATTTGACACAATATTGCAAAAGTGGCATACATACATACATATGTACAAAATGTTTCTACCAGTAATGCATATAACACAGATATCTACAGATCTAATATGCTGGTAAAAAAAAAAATTGCTCATCCAAAGTTAGTGTTCTATGTATGTTACCCAGAAGACAGAAGTTAAATAAAATTTCTTGTCTCTTATATGGAAAACTGACACACTAATACCAATACTGTAAAAAAAAATATTAAAAAAAATAACCATAAACACTTAATTATTTTTCCTATTATGAAGCACAAATATAGGCAGGCAACAATAAAAAGTCACTGTACACACAACACACAAACATAAAAATAGGTCAAACATGCATAAAAATCATCCTCGTAAATTAAATTCGACCAATGTTTTCTGTGATAAAACCAAGAACAGAAGGCTACAAACAAGGTAATTAGGTCATTAAAGCAAAAAGCTGACTGAAACCAACACGGCAAGAAAACCAAAACAATTTATTCAGATTAGCATGATGTATGTTAAAAGTAAGCGGATAGGAAGCATGAAAGATGGCGAGCACTACTTCGGCTGGGTAGGCTAGTTTCACTTTATTTACCTTGTACATGCTTTAGTCAACACGGGTCTTTCTTGAAGGTTTTTCATATATTTCTGGAACAATTTCTCCAGAATGTTTTCGTTGTCCTCTTTGCTGAGACTCATTGTTGCCACTACGTTCTTCGCCAGCCAGGTGCTCTGATCGTTCCCTCGTGTTGTAAATTAACAGGACCTTTGACCAGGTTAGAATTTAGGCCTTTCCATTTGCATGGAGGCAGCCATCTCGATTCTCGAACAATCTCGCAAGCACCTGCACGAGATTTCAGTCGACACCGGAGGCCATGACAGTTGAAACGACAGAACCATGAAGCTGCATTCACTTAACAAAGTTCATGTCTGTTAGACCTTGTGGTTTTAAGTGATATTCTTCCGGGATAAGAAATGTTATTCCATATGATTGCAACGCTGGCTAGTTTGTCAGGAACAGGTAAATTTGCAATTTCATAAGGGATATCCAGTCCACAGGAATCTGACGTTTTATCAATAAAGTACGATGAAATCTCTGACAACACGAAATCACCTTATCGGTACTATAAATTAACACAAGGAGTGCAAGCGTGACCCCAACCCTCCGCTCGATTCGACTTTTGTCACGCGTCTTTCATCGCTTCAGAATCGCCAAAAGACTGAAAAGCTACACATATCCATTCAAAATGCAGTAACTACCAACGCAAAACTCGGACGACTATCGCATGAAACTAATCCGGAGACTTAACCTTTATTTTCACCATTACGGTCACAAAGTCTTTCTACATGACAACATCAGCTGGAAGTAGCTGATTCTGCCACGGGATAAATAACACTTTGAAAGTAATTTCACAACATAAAATGTTTAACTTACCTTTTATTTCGGATTGTATGATATTATAATTTTATATAAATTTTCTGAATAGAAATATCAAATTAAAGTCACAGGTGCTCGTATTGTTGCTTACAATTTACCTGTCATACTAGTCCAACCACGTAAGACCCATCAGGATGGTGGGTCTTACTGCCTAACTAACGGCGCTGTGTAGCGTGTTTTCATGTTGACTAACAGTGTACTGAAAGTCAAATTTTCAGGAATATCACACACAACTGGCAACCAATAACGACGCTTTTCTACAGGGTAAAGTTATAATGTTTTTGGTAGACTTTATTTACCCTGATGTCTTTTCTCTAAGAAATTCAAATTCTCACAAAAGAAATGGACCTGTTTTCAAGTTTCGCTGGCCTACATTTCAGTTGGCTGGAAAGTGATGAAAGCCGGAATGCCGAAATCGGGTTAGGTTGAAATATTATTCTTTAATGAAACAAATAAAAAATATATTATGCCTATTGGAACTATAAGCAACGTTTCATTTCGTTCAAGAAGCACATCCTCCACATGACCTATTTGAACATACTTCGGTATACCTCGACTACTGTCACATTGCAACAAATTCAAATGTATGTCAACAGAACATGAAAATGCGTCCATTTACTAGTGTCATATTTTGATTCCACCCGGATAAAAACAGCACAGTAAGTATATTAATTACACATAAATTAGTGGAAGAGTGTCGATATAGGCTGCCGAGTGTGTGAGATATATCTGAAACTTTGACTACTCGTTCCGATGTCAATGACATCGGAACACGCTATGCAAGGCCATTATTTGGGTTGTAAGATGTAGCACTAAAACCAAAACATGTGCTACATCTTACATGTAGGACTACCTGTCATACATGTACTATATAATAACTACAAGGGAGGACACTTCTCTCCTTTCTCGTGCGACCTATTTAAGAATAAACGCTGATATTTCAAGCTTAATTTCATGTAGCGTACTAAATTTAGTACCGATGTTTAGCTCAGGTATTCGACTTTGTACGCGTATCCAAAGTTTCACTTGCTATCATATCTTTAAGGAATGGCAGACCATTTTCCCACGCTCCCACTTGACATGGCCATGATCACGTCCGCTTAATATGCAAGTGAAATCCCGCTGAATGGTTGAAAGAAAATGATGTCCTGCATTTATTTATAGCTTATTTTCAGTTGGTTAATGAGAAGGCTGAATTCCATTCAGCGTGTTCTTACATATTAAGCGGGCGCAATAATGGCCATATGCAGTAGCGTGAGAAAATGGTCTGGCATTCCTTAAAGGTATGATAGCAAGCCAAACTGTGGATATGCATACAAAGTCGAATGCCTGAGCTAAACATCGGTACCAAATTTATTACATTACTTGAAATGTAGCTTGAAATATCTGTTTATTCTTAAATAAGTTGCGCGAGAAAGGAGAGAAGTGTCCTCCCTTGTAGTTATTATATAGTACATGTATGACAGGTAAATTGTAAGCAACGATATGAGGCCATGTGATTAAAGTTAGGATAGTAGCAATGACTGTTGATGACATCATCACACTTCCAATATTAAAGCCGCGACGGATGCTGGATTTGGTAGTCCTAAAAGATAACACAGACTCTGCTCCGTGATCGGTACGAATATTAGACCCTAATGCTTATTTGCTGCAGGGTAGAATCTGGTGAAATCAGCTACTTCTGCCTGATGGTGTCCTGCAGAAAAACTTTGTGACCATACTTTATTGATAAAACGTCAGACTTTTTAGAGTTTCCTCTGACCCTTGCCACCCCATTTTTGATATTTGGTCATTTATGTTGGGTTGTAGGGTCCACTGTCTTATCAAAAAGTTGGAATTTGCCAACACCATTCGGTGTTGGCATAGGGTAGCTGTTTACTAGCCGGCCTAGCAAACTTGAACAACCTTTCTTCGAGATATACCTGCATGAAATTGATAGGAATATGATTTATTTGCTCAGAAATTGCGAGCATAGCATTTGTTAGGTCTTTAACTCATTAACCCCTGAGCCAAATAGCTAGGCATTCCCCTACAGCATACGTGCATAGAGATCACCTAGAGCAGTGTCAGCCTTACCAGTGCCTGTATCCCTGAGACTTGCTGAGAGTACTTGGCTTGCATATTTTAACCGAGGGTGCTACTTGCAATAAATATTATTTTCTTATTTATGTTCCTTCATTTAAGCTAAAATTTGGCACAGCAGTTCTCAATAAAATTACATACATAATGGTATAAATTTCATGCTACATGCAGAAATAAAACTGATGCATGAAGATAAAATAAATGATTTTCTTCCAATTTGTTTCTCTTGCCATGAATAATCCATAAAAATCCATTATGAATTCACACTGAAAGATTAACACTATCAACACATGAAATTCATTCCATTTTATGTACGCAGAAACTCCTCTTGACATCTTTCTTGCAAACTTAATCTCATGTGAATACTTCGTCAGAGTCTGTCAAGTAAAAGTCTACTCACAGTGGCTGATTCTTGTAATTTTCATCATTTTCTAATTAAATATTTCCACTATTTTTGCTGCTACTGAAATAAATTTTTTTCCTTTTGTTCGGCAGTGTTCGCTCTATCTATGTAAGCTAAAATTTTATTGGTTAAAATACCTGCATAATTAGGAAATGGCTTGAAATCAACCAGTGGTTTGTGCCGATTTAACTCGTCATGCGGGATACAGGCCTAGACTAATACTGCCACTCATACTCGGCGCTTGGGAAACAAGCTAGGTAAAGTGCGCCATGTTATCATGGCACTCGGAAGATGAGGAAGGGAATGTACGACGAGTTATAGAGGCGGCAGGGGTTAGTGAGTTAATCTGCTGACAGATGAGACAAAAGTTCATCGTTGCTGAAATTTGACCTGGATCTCGCCATTTGCATTCCTAGTCACATTACACAAATCTTGCAACCTATATGTCAGTGACATCAGAGGTCATATAGGCACATGATATCAACAGTAAACCGCGTCTAGTGTTGCTGTAGGAAAACAAATCGAACATATAAATGAAAGTACATAATATTTATAGAAAAATGAAAGAAGACAAACTTCTCAAAATATTTATTCTGAAAACAACGACCAGAAATCTGTAAATGTTGCAGCAACTTGAAGAAAGCCAGATTCACTAAGCAGAGAGCACATGTTAATGTGGTAGCCATGTGATTCCAACAAAAAACATCGCTGACATGTGCTTGGTACTTGTTAAAAATGGTTTTCTCTGCCCTGTTGCAATACCGACAGATTTCTGGTTGTTCTCAGAATAAATATGTTGAGAATTCAGTGTGCATTATAGTTATTTACAAACATTAAGTGACTTCTATATAATGTCTCCATATTCCATGTACAGCAACTTTGGAAATTTGTGTATGGTTGATATCATGTGACTATTTGACCTCTGATATCATTGACATGTAGGTTGTAAGATTTGTATAGTCCTGTGACTTGGAATGCAAATGGCGAGATCCAGGTCAGATTTCAGCAACGGTGTACTTTTGTCTCGTCTGTCAGAGGATTAAAGACATGACAAATGCTATGCATGAGATTTTTGAGAAAATAAATCATATTCCTATCAATTTCATGCAGGTATAGCTTGATAAAAGGGCGTTAAAGTTTGCTAGTCCAGCTAGTAAGAGGCTACCCTATGCTGATACCAAATGGTGTCGGCGAATTTCAACTTTCTGATAGGCAGTGGACACTGACCCTCCACCCAAACATAAATGTCCAAATATAAAAAAATGGGGTGGCAAGGGTCAGAGGAAACTCAGACTACAGACTCCTGTGATCCAGTCATGTCTCAGGCCTGTCTGTTTAACATTCATGCTTTATGATATCTGCACAAAATTTTCTCAGCTTTGTACAGTAGATGTAAAGGGGATTATAAGATAAGTGTATTGCTCTTTCAGTAGATGTGCTATATAGGGGGTGGGGGTAGGTGGATGGGATGCGGAGTGAAAGGCGAGACTGCAGCTGCATATTTATTGATATTAGAGGCTGACAGCTCACTAGACTAAAAAGTAGATATGTAACTATGTGCAAGGTATTTTGAAAAACGCATTTTCAAGCTGTAACATTGCCTTCTTTGGATTTATCATGGTCTCATTACTATATACAGTGTGACCCCGCTATAGCATGCTCCATTATAACACGAATTCGGATATAACATGGTCATGGTGTGGCTCCTGAAATTTCATATACATGTATTTTTGTCGTACACAAAAAAAATTTCTTTCTTAAAAGTACGAACAAAAACCAAAAAAAAAGTTTATTATCATTTTAGGGAAGAGATTGCGTATGAATAATAAAAGACGATCATGGTGTGGCTACTAAAATTTTATATGCATTTTTCTCATACATGAAAAAATAGGGTTTTCTTCTTAAAAGTACGAAAAATAGCGTGTAAAAATTTTTTCAGGAATCGTGCAGGGCTTCACCAATGTCGCAAATTGCGATTTTTTTTCCCCTTGTTGGCGGCAAAATATACCATCTGCAACATTCCCTCTAATATTTTTCCTGTGTGCGCGCAATTTTGCAACTGCGGCGCGGCATATGTATTTGCTGCCAAAACTTACGCGCTGAATTTTGAAACTGCTGCGCAGCATTTTCTAATGAGCTGCGCGGCCGCATACCTTAGAGGGAACATTGACCATCTGGCAATTTTTTTTTTTTATTGCCGACATTGTTGGCTGTTTAAACTTGTATATACAAGCATTGGTTTGGGGTGGAGAAATTCAGAGGCTCCATGAAAGGAAGCCGTAAAGTTGATATAAAATGCACTGAAATTTATCTATCGTTACATGAACAAATTCTTTGTCCATATTGACAAACCATCTTAACAGTGCATTGTTATATCATAATCCGCTTAAGTTGACATCTAGCATGAGTACTGTATGTTTTGAGATATCTGCTTTTTTTCAAATTTACATTTCTGGCAGAGATCAACCGGACGAGGCATTATCTTATAATCTATCTTCGTCGGATTTTTGGCCACTCGCTAGTAATTAATATATTTACATAGACTGACATTTGTATGTGGATGGTGAGTAAAATTCCTCTTTTTTTCACTCAGAATTAAACCCTTCAGAACATTCACGTTTTCTGTAGTATCCCCTGTCATCAGACCAGAACACCTGTGTCTCTATCGTCAATTGACCCTTTCTTTAAATTTCTGACGCATGCGTGGAAGGCAGCATCACTCCACTACCATAAATGTAAAAAAAAGAAGAAAAAAAATCTCACTTGTCTATTTAATAGGCAGGGAGGAACTGTAACTACAATTGACCATACGACAGCCAATTCATTTTTTAAAAAAAAAAAAATTACCCAGATAAAATAGTAGCTGAAATTTCAAAGAAAACATTACCTTTGAAGCACCGATTGTGATGAAAAGGTACTAAGCAAATGGGAAAAAAATCAGTCTCAATCATGCAATACAATTTTTTTATGTTGCCGCCACAATAAGAAATAGGCATTTCTTTGGTTCTCCAAAGCTATCCTTTAGCAGTGACTTCAATAATGCATGCACCCTTCATCAGAGAAAGCTGAATACAATCTTTAATAAAAACAAAGAACCTTTCTTCAAAGGAAGCCATTACCGAACTTAAATAAAAGCAATGGAATCTGATGGATTGTTTAATTTTCCAACGTGAGTGGAACATTTTTACTGTGCCGTGAAGGTTTCCTTTTTACGGGAAAAAAATTTATGCTTACGAACTCTACCGATGGCGCTTAAAACATAAACTTTTACCGACTTGGGACGTACTGAAAAGTAAATGTGCTTCATCATTCGTTACGTGATTGTGCTATTTTTTCCCCACTGAATTCAGACCTATATGACCTGTGACAAAATTATTGAATATTTTAAATGTGTGTGTGTGCATATTTTCGATGGAATTACTTGTATTGTTGATTCAATGTATTTGTGGGTGAGTACATGGTGTTGATATTTTATTCCTTGCTATGCATTAGACATGTATATATATAAACAGTATACACGTATATGTACCAATGCGTGGTTCTCTGAATAAAGTAAAATATTATATATGCCTTCTCTGTTTTCACTATAGGTGTTTTTCTCATTTAATATGCATCGATTTAAGATGAAAACTGTGCCAATGAAGCACGTATTTTTGCGCCCGCATTTATTACCTACCCCCCCCCCTTGCACATTTTTTCGGGTACATGCATCATTTTCTTCTGCTAACTGACCTGGTTGCTTATAACACGGTTCGGTCTATAACACGGTCGGGTTCTATGGCTCCCAACTACTGTGTTATAGCGGGGTCACACTATTTATATTTTTTTCCCACATAAACCAAAAGATATTATGCCAGGAGCTGTTCAGAAATTGAAATCTAAAAATAACCGGTCTTCAAAATTTTCGCCTTTTGGAGATAACAGTATTTTCCTCAACAAACAGGAATTTGCAAAAATGTAAAAAATGGAAACATTTTTTATAATACCTTAAATTAAATAAATGTTAAGATATTAATGAATTTATACGAGTAAATAAAAAGACATTTAAAACATATATTCAGATTTTTTCCTACGTACAGTAATTCGAGTAAATTGCCTATGATTGTGCATTAGGATTCACATCGCTTTGGTTTATTCCAAAATATAAGCACAATCCAGGTGAAACAAAAATGCAAAATGTGCATTACAGTCCATTTTTCAGTTTCACAGATATGTGTTCCTAAACACTAAGTTGGAAATTAAAAATTGAGACTATACTTGACACGTCGTAAAGATGGGGAAAAGTTAAGTCGTATTTATAACAATGTAGGTTGGCACTGAAAATGTCCAAAGTAACAGTCCAGTTCATAAGCTCATAAGCTGGTGATCAGTCCTATTAAAATTATGTGTCTAGTGTTTAAAAAGGTATGAATTTGCTATAAGGTGTGCCGATTTTGGTCAAAAAGTGTATATAAATTTGCAGTGTAACATATTTTCGAGCCTTGAGAATGATGTCACTAGGTGTCGTTACTATTTCCGTCATGCTGGCAGTGCATCTTCCAGTTTGGATTACATGTCTGGCCCACTTAATTCAAAACTCAATTTTAGGCAATGCGCATCAGTTAAAATTTCAAAAATATCTTACAAAAATAGTAAAATCGTTGTTCTTTCTGGAAATGTAAATGTAGAGTGCATATTTGGCTGAATAAGAGGATAAAATGCAATCTAAATATTTTGTAGTGCATTTACCTACCTTAAAACGTGTGCTTAAACTAAAATGATGCCAGATATGCAAGATGTGGGGTTTTTACTTAACATAAAAGCCGATAAAAATTCCATGCAAGACATGATCACTTTAGCACAGGGTATGATGCAAAAAGAGACCTGATCTCTGGACCTAATGTTAATTTTCAAAATCATCTTAGAGTTATCCCCTCCTTGCTTGCGTACGGCTAAGATATGCACTTTTCTTTTCTGACATTACTGGTACCAGTAATGTTAATAAAGAAAAAACCAGAGGTCTACTTGTTGGTCTAACAGCTGGTATGCACCATTTTTGTTGTTGTTTGTTTTTGTGTCTAGAGCCACAAAGTTGGTCTCAATTTACAAAGATTACTAGGGTTACCATATCTGAACTTTCAAAGAAGAGAACACTCAGAGCGTGTATCAGTATCTGTATAGAGAAAAAGAGGACATGTCCGGGAAAAAAAGGACTTTGGCAACCCTACACTATAGCATAGGCAACTCACACAATGTAAGACTGACCTCGCACAACAATATCCTTGACATTCCATGGTTAGTGCCCTCATGTAAATTTTATGCTATAAGTCTTACAAAACTGACTCTTTAAATATGGACTTGTAGAATAAAATGAAAAAATACGGAAATGTGATTGTTGGGTAAAATCTGGATAGTCGACTCATCCGTGATTGTTTTGGAGCCAGGTTTCATGTTAGATTAAACGCAGTTTATCAGGAAACCATACTAACTTTACAGTACTACCTGAGACACATTAAACGGCACATAATTATTGTATGCAAGGAGTCCGCATCATCAAACTGTTGCATATAGAATTTTTTTTAAAATTGGCATCCAGCTACTGATACATGCTGAAGATGAAAGTAAAAATAAGCCTCTTAAAAGGTGCTAATAATCAGTGCAGAAGAATAAAAAGGAATGTTTTGATTCTTCTGAATAAAGCAGGAAGAGACAGAATTATGTTTATTGGAAATCATGTGTCGATTAGAGTATGTCTTGTGGCTGGAGATATGACTGCTATTGTCGTGTGAAATGAAGAAAAATAGTCTAAGAATTATGTCAAGTTGAGAGATAGCAACAAGCCATTGAGCTGCATAGGGTTTGGAAGTAATGGTAAATAAGGTCTGTATGTACTTCTCAAACTTTTTGGATCACAATATTTACCATCAGTGCATCAGTTTAGAGTACCAAAATTTTTAAATACATGTTTTCCAACTTGACAGTAACAGTACAAGATATTTGTTACACCATACTGAAAACTGATAAATCTTGGGGAGAAAAACCAACTGCCTTACTGAGATGGTCTTGTTAGGGTTGATGGGTCTGTAATAATGTGAAAAAACTATTAAAATCATAATAGAAAGTGTTCAAACTATATCTACTTAATTTATTAATTATTGAAAATTGTTTATAAACTCAATAAATTCTTTGCGATCTCCTGTTTTTTCAAGCATCTACAAGTCTATTTCTGGAAGTTTGTCCACGTTTTCTGCCCATGTTAAAAAGGCCACATGATGTAAATTGCCATGTGACAGTTGTGCCAAGGTGTTGATTGACAACTTGGAACAGGCCATTTAAAATTCCAAATTGTTGTCCCCTTTGTCAAGGAATTTTGCATGGTCAGGTTTTCTGCATGTTTTAAAGACAGGCTTTATTAAAGTCTTTAAGATTTGTGTGTGTGTGTGTGTGTGTGTAATTTGAGTTTTCATTAGCATAAGATTAAGGAGCTTTACAAAATAAGTTTTTATTTAACAATGCATTTATCTAAATGCAGTGATACTTTTAGAAATGCTTGGACCTATATGAAGCATCATCGCTTTATGCCTGCTTTCATTTTATACATGTATCAGGATACACATACAAGTTGAGATAATCTGAACTTCAAGTAGATAGTTTATACCAGTAGTTAGAAAATAAATCTCTGTTATAGTGATATTGTTTGAAAGGATGTATTTTGAAAGATCTTCTGAAAAATGCAGAAGACCAGCTCATGTTGGACAAATTTTCACTATCTGTGATCCATATTATGCTTTTTGGCAATGAAGACAAAATTATGATGCATTATGAACATAAATTTTTACCTACCCCGAATTGACCTTTCTGCTTCTTCAATAAAACCTTGATCTTGGATGTATTATTGATTGTACACCTGAATCCTACTAGGTAACAGTATGTAGCAGTTTTACAGTCCTATAATGTAACATCAATAATAGTTAGAAATTTGTTGTCATTTCTCCATGAATGCAAATAAAAAATTTGCAGTTAATGGTTGTCTTTCCTAACTTTAACTAACTCTCTCTCTCTCACACACACACACACACTGGTCCTTCCATTGTAGCACACACACACACACACACACACACACACACACTGGTCCTTCCATTGTAGCACATTATTACTTGGTCCCCTTTTGTGCAGTAGGAACTGAAATAGCAATCATCATCATCATCCTGGATTCTCTGTATTCAGAATTATATGTATTTTCTAAGTAATGTTTTAGAGCTTAATGAAAATTTACAGGGTTTTATTCCTTGGCAAATGTGACTTTCTGTAACAGTTTTATCTGACATGTATGTGCAGTACTAATCTGACTTCCCGTTTCATTGGGAATGGACGGATTCTATTACATGCACATTTGAACTTTGATAGTGCTTGCAGTTCTGCTGGCCTGTGCATTAGTCTGCCCATCAGCAGCATATTACAAGCAGCCCATTCCAGGCTCTCATCTTCATTGCACATAGCAACAGATGTATACATGCACAGATCCATTTTATCTTGTACTTCTGATGTGAATAGTGCAGCTGGTATCAGGTGATTGATCCGGAAATAGGAAAATGATACAGGCATACATACTGTTCTGTTATCGACTGTGCAAAACATCTGTACGTTAATTGTCATTGAATGGGAAAAGGTTGCTTGAACTAATAAAGTGTGGAGTCCACATTTTCTTCATAATTCATAAGCATGTGAATCCACAAGGGAGGGGGCTATGATTATCTGCATTCTAGCCCTTCGTATGTTCTTAATGTACAGTTTGTATGTATCCACATGTACTGCCGACATATGTATCTTTTTTTCCAACTTTAATTATTGAAATATGGTTTTAGGGTTCAAACAAAGATTAAAAGAAAATAAATGCTCAGTATTCATAAAATAATTCAAATTCCTCAAAACATTGTATATTTCATTTGACCATTTTTTAACTTTAGTTGTCATATTTTGGGGCAAGCATATATATATATATAAAGTATACCATATTTGTATCATCAGAGCCTGCTGTATATATTTTCTTGTATGTTCTGAATTAATTACTGGAAATTGTCTAAGTCTGTTAATGATATAATGTTTTTTTAAATTATCATTTTTTAATTGAAGCAAACAATTAGGGTGGCTGAGTAGAAATAGGGTCAGTTGGGTTAGTGGAAACATATTTGGGGTGATTCTGCTCTCAGGTCTTTATTATAGCATATATGTGAACTTTTCCAGCTTGGAGTGTTTTCTTTCAGAGATGATGGATGTCTGACATCCTCCCATCACGCAGTGAAATCTCCAGCATGTGCAAAATTATTTGAATAATTAATTTTTTTCCATTTTTTCACACTTTGATTCCATTGTGGTACACCTCCTTCTCAAACTCACTCACAGTGGGGTTAAAAAAAAAACAACCCATGCACTGCACTGTAGGCGATGGTGCAAATTATTGATGGGCTGCCAGATAAATTATGACATCAAGACACTGGACATTGAAAAACCTGATCAGGACTAGTGGGATTGTTTAATGACTGAAAACTTGTTTTATAATCGCATTGGGAATAAAATTGGCAATAAATAACTCTTTTATGAAGTGATTAGCTTTGAGTGTAAATTACCTGTATTTTCAAGATGCTTGACCTCTGAAGGTCATTTACAACATTTCTCCGACTGGTTTAACTAACCATCACATGTACATGACAACATGTAGCATGATTTTTTTTCTTCAAAAACTTGGGACATTTATTTCGTGAACTTGATTTTCTTTTATTGTTCTTTTAGTAAAAAACTGATGCCATGATTAAGCTTCTCATCCTGGAGCAAATCGCAGAGTGGTAATTTTTTGTTCAGTAAAAAGAACTAACTTCTACATAATGAACCATATCTATGAAACAAAGCTTTC
>JAECUM010005512.1:0-114593 GCA_016617855.1 Megalonaias nervosa
ATCTTACGGTGTCTTTCGCCTGTCCGACTTTGACTATTGCTTGCGCCAAAAGAGACATGTATGGACATCCACTATTGAAAAGTTATAGGCGCATTTTTTGATTTTGTAACTGGCGAAAAAGAGCGCACGGGGGAGAGGCGCGCATAGGGTTAAGATTTGGGAGACATGGGACAAAAATTGCGGGAAACTTTCGAGCCCGCGCTCAGTTTCTGTAACATAATTATTTTTCCCCATAGGTATTCAGCTTTGATGTTTTTCTATCATAATTTGTCCATCACCAGTTTTAAAGATTCAAAACACTCTTTCTCTCCACACAACAGTTACTTTCACCAAGACTCACATTGTGTCTTAAATTACAGCGTGCTCTCCTAAACTACTGTCTTAATATAATAACCACACCATGTACAGTCTTCATGTCTACACAGAAATCAATATAATCCAGTAAGTTTCAGCGACGTTTTAAATTCAGTTTTTCACATAATTCATTGCACTTATGGAATGTGAAGAATTCCTCTATTCCGTTTTCTCCATTATCTGTGAGACCAAACTCCTTTTCAGTGGAATGAATACACGGACATATTAGACTATACATTCCTCTGTGTTCATGTCCGACCAGTTTGCAGATAAGATAGCGTCCATTGCTTTTCTGGTAGGAATAATGACAGAAAGTGTCCAGATAATGTTGCAGAGACAAATTAATCTGGCCCTTCTCAGATACAAACATGCATAAGTCCTTCCCTATCTCTTCTTCTATGATAATCATTTCATTTTCACTCCTTTTTGCAACGGACAAAATAGAGACGTTATCTTTGTAAGCAGTAGCGGCAGCGGCAAACTCGACCCAGAAATCCTTTTTGACGCCTCCTAGGTTACTGAACTCTGCAGCCATTTCTTTTGCCATCCTGGTACGAGAAAGGTATGCCGCCATTTCGTAATCTACGTCCTCTGCTAGTGGCTTGACAATAGTTCTAAGAAATTTAATCACCACATTAGCTCTCGAAAAGAATCCCCTGTGGCTGTAAGCCTTTCCACGAAAGACGTGATAATGTCTTCCTGTATGGCGTGGAAAAAAGTCGAATGTAGCCCAGAAAGGCTCGTTGTACAGAAACGGAGTTGTGCTAGGGAAAGTGGTATTGTTGCCCATACGTAAGTTCTGAAACAAATAATGAAATCTAGAAATACTTCCTTGTAAACCATTTTTACTAACTGAATGAAAAAAGGGAACAACGAAATACTCAGATTTGGTTAGCTTTTCACAAGTGAGTCAAGTCTTGAACGGAACTGACTTTTTATTTTATTTCAAGTATTTCTTTGATGTTATGCCTTCCATTCAAAACAAACTAAATAAATCAAAATTCCTAAAAGGATCATTACGTATTCTTTTGTGATGTATATAATATTTACAGTTTCTATCACATCTTGCCTAAATAAATGCTGATGTATGAATCATTCTGTTAAATAAACTAGTGTTGTTGATGAGGCGTATTTTGTGTCAAACTAGCTCTTAGTAGCAAGAATACCATGACAAAGGATTCGTTCTGTTTCAGTTCGATGTTAATCTGCAAAAGTTCCAATTCATCCCAAACATAATGTGACAAATATATTTCAACATCGCTAATACTGTACATAGTATTTTAGTTACCAATGATGAAAAAAAAAAAAAAAAAAAAAAAATCCATAAGAAAAGAAGAAAAGAGTTGATTGGATTTCAATATTTGTCATGTTTTTTTTTTTTTTTGTTTTTTTTTTTTAAAGTGATATATAAACAGTTCCCAAGGTAGGCTTTATGTACTTGTACCTACCATTGATATAAAACATGTATTAAGGCACAGTATGCTTTTCTGCTTCTGAGGAAGGATATACGTCTGTAAGACATTCTCAGCTGATACTAGTTAGAACTCTCTTCCAAGATTTAAATTGTTCACAACCTGGAACAGTCTTGCATTTCCATGGTTATAGATAATCCATGATTTCAGTATAGAGATACTCTTCTCGTCTCTGTTGAAGGTAAATCGTCTAACTCTCAGTTCTGTATCATTTTCTCAAACTGACGTGAAAACGACACTATTTAAATTTCGTACTTATTTAACTGAATAATGAAATATCAAGGTCGTGGAGGTCACCTAAATTTGAAAATTGAGCAAATAGTGCCATATATGTGATCTGTCACTTTGTATGATTGAAAGGAGCAGCCAGATAAATACATATTTTTCTTTGAAACTCTTTGATTCGTATTTATTTTTTGTTTACTATATTTAGATATCAACTACATTTATATGGTCTCTGTGGGGATCACATGATAAGATACCATTTACTCTGAAGCGGAGCTTGAATAAATAAATTTTAATCCATTTAGTCACTTCATGCCATGTCATACCAGTCATGTTTAAAGAAAATTACTGCAGTTGAGGACAAAATATTCCCATGATATCAAAGGAGCTATATGATTATCAAAATATTACCATGGTAACAAAGTGATCAGTCATATATATATATATATATATATATATATATATATATATATATATATATATATATATATATATATACAGACATACAAACAGACAGGCGTTTCAATTTTTAGTAGCGGACGAATTAAAATTTCTCAAACCCGTATGATAATTTTTTTATCCATATACATATATATAAAGTTAAATATCATAACACCTATGCCCAACTGCATATGTTCACAAGGTTTCCTATATAAGTCTATCCATTATCGAAAAAATATGTAGAAGAAAACAAATACAGTAGGAAACTTACTTCATATGATATTAACGGCGTTTTCGTGCCTGGATCGCCGACATTCACAAATGAGTACATGGAGGACGCGAAGTCACTGATGACCTTATATATTGCTCTGTTATCTATTGCTGATAACAGCGTACATATACACGTAGATTCCAGGCTAATACTGCCGTGTAATCTGTTATACGTCATTATGAGTAATGTTATTGTGCTTACTGATACTTGCTTACTCAAAGCGGGACAATTTGTTATTTATGACATACGTGTGTGTATTGCGCATCACCAACAAAACCCCACAATATAAAGCATACACATTGGTGTAGCATTGTCCAAAACAGCAACGTTTTAAAACGGTTCATATAATTATAGAACCTACTAAGACATACGCTGACCATATAATTAATACTGAATGGTGATAATTAAAAAATTAAAATGTCGGAATTGTATGGTATCGGACCAAGTCCGTCACAAGATTAGCAAAACTGAAAGTGCACGAGCAGTTACGGCATAATTCACGCACGGCCTAACATAGCAGTGACATAACATATAAAAGTCGTTGTTGAATAGGTCTGTGCTATTTATAAAAATACAGTCATATAGCCAGGGGTTTATGCATATATATATATATATATATATATATATATATATATATATATATATATATATATATAACTCCCTGATACTGTTACAAAACCAATGTATATACGTGGATATTTCGTACATCTCAACTTGCTTTAATCGCCTTTTCCTAATTTAGGAAGACAAACGTGAGGCAATCATCTGAATTTGATACCATTTCGTTTACAAGATTGATATTTTCGTATTTATAAAGCATTCCAGAAATAAAAACTCAACGTATCGAAGTATGCAACGAAGTTTTGTTTGCATTTAGCAGTAGTCTGATGTCTTCTATATGTATCATGGGTTATATGATCGGAAAAGAGCACTGACGTTATTCTTTGTTGGTGGCGGTAGTGATGTAGTTCTGAGTTTTGTGCTTTGAAATTCTGCGAAAATGTAATAAACTAGGTGAAGCACTGTTTATTTGTTGCTATTGTTTCTATTATGAAAGTTTCATGTTGATACATCTATGTCTCTGTTTTATTATCAAAGTCACCATAGTCTTTATCAATAGCATCGTCACCAAACAGCCGCGATGGCTAAGTGGCTAGTGTGTTAATCTCGCCATCAGAAGGGTGCGGGTTCGAATCCAACCAATGGATTAGCCAGGGTCGACTACCTCAGTGTGTCCCTTGGCATGGCACTTTACCCCAACTGCCTCAGCCTCGGCACTAAACAACCATAATGTCTTGCTATGCCGTAAAATACCAAACCAAACCACTGTCACCTCATTGCTATCTCTTCGTCAGTAATTGCACTGTCACCATCATTACAATCTGTTATTACCATGATTATCAACAAACGTACCGTCCCCGACCTTTTCGATGTTCCTTTATTGCAGAGAGAGGGGAAGAATAGGGGGAGCTATACACGTTATAAGTGGTTATATGGACCTCTATGAAAACCCAAAATTGTTACATTATATAAATAAGACCTAAATATGTGTACATGAGTTCAGCACTCCTTGAAATCGGCACCATGTATGATATCTATTTCAGGTTTTTGGATTTTCAATACGTCTGTACTCCATGCATTTCCATGACGCTTGGGTATAAGATTCGACGGTGGGGGTGGGTACATTTCCAGGACGTTTGGGTATAAGATTCGACGGTGGGGTGGGTACATTTCCAGGACGCTTGGGTATAAGATTCGACGGTGGGGTGGGTACATTTCCAGTACGCAGAAAACACGGCTAGATATTCATAAAATGCTGTTATTCTTTCTGTATTTGAGTCTGTATTATCTAACGTTTACGTCAAAAACACCATCCAAACATTTTCATCTGAAAACTTTGTATCACTAATCTATGCAAATACGGGTCACGCGAAAAGCAGGCCACATGAGACCTTATGCTACAGTTAAAATTAGGAACACTCGAAAGGTATCGTTTAACGCGATCAGAAACTCTGAACAGTATTCTATCAGTGATCATGTAATTATAATTCCATCAGAATGCAAATTTACATTGTATTTCGAACATAATAAACTCTGATTTCTCTATTTTTGTGTAGTACCAATTTTCGCTTATTTCATGGTTACCACAAGACATCCGATTTCGATGATATGAAACATACAATTCTTCTCCTTAGATGTAGGAATACAGGCAAGTATGGTGTAGCAACCGCCCAGATCAGGGTCTATGTTGTTTTTTTTTCTACTGATTGCTTCTAACAAACTGCATTGCCTCAGATCAGATCTGGGTCTGTCCACTTTGCAGCTGTAGTAAAAGTAAACGTTGATGTACTGTATTATGTATGAAAGGATTCATTCTTTTCAAATTGTCGACAATTCAAAATTGTTTAAAAGAGATAAATGTGATTGACAAACGCTAAAACAGTAAATACTACTGACTGTGTCAACTTTTCCATTTCTTAGTGTCGTTTCTGCTGGAATTCCATCGACGATTTACTTTAGTTGAAGGTCGTAACATTCTGCAAAAAAAATAGTCCGTTTAAAAAGTTCATTTCGGGATTAGGTAACTGGGACAACTAGGGTACAGAGGTCGACGTTTAGATTGTTGGCTTATTCAGGGTGTGTAAAATTGAAACACACACACACACACACACACACACACACACACACACACACACACACACATTATTCTGCATTTTCATCCGCTTGTCTCTTTTTTGATCTGTGATCTAAATGTGAGGACCCATAAACAGAACACAATGAGATAAAGAAAAAGTGTTTCATTAGCATTACATCATAATCGTTTGACGTATACCTGTCTGTTTGATAATTATCATGTGTACAGAGTATTATTATTTACCTACCATTACATTGGTGGGCTCGCGTTTTTAGCAAACATCTTTAAACAAACTTGCAAGGATGTCAAAATATTTATTGCATGTTATGTAATTTGACTAAATAATAACTAATAAAGGCATTTATTATATCAGTTCAAAACCTTCGTATATATAATAATCAGTAATAGAAAAATACTGTGCCTAAACAACCACGTGAGCTTGGGAGAAGGATCCAGTTTCATCATGTTAGACTCTTGAAAAACGTCGTGCTCGTTACCCTCAAACCTAGGGTAGCAATCCAGTCAATCGTCGTTAATGCTGTCTGCTAGGTGCATTGTGTTGTGGATGTTCCCCTGTGATGAGAAAGGTGGTCTTTTAATGGTGGACGTAACGTGCATAATAGACATGAGCAATTTTGTTTCTGATGTAAAGTCGGTGTTTGACACTACAATTAAGAAACGTTAGGTCCCTGCAGCGCTTCATCGACTACAACAATTAAATAATAATTAACATTTACATTCCTCGAATATGTCAATAAAATATATAATTAACTAATAAGCTTGATATTAATTTAGCATCTGGTTCTTAAACTTACTGTAATATAAAATAATCTAATTTATATCCTTAAAGTTCACGAAGAGAAAATAGATATCCATGAAAAACATTCTAATATGAAATTACACGCAGAAAATTAAATTCATACATTGTCAGGGTCGGACTAGCCCACCGAGAGAAAACGGGAGATTTCACTTGGGGAAACAGGAGCGTGGTCTGTCTGCCTGAAAGGGGAGTGGGTGTTGTAATAAAAACACTGCGGAAAATTTGTAAAGAATTACACATAAATTTAAGCAGTATTGATTAAAGTAAAACGAAGCAAGCTAAGACCAATGGAAAGAAAACAACCGACGGTCAAAGACAATGTATGTGCTTCTGAACAAGCAAGCTAAATCTAATAAACTCTGAACGCTTAAAATACAATGGCAGGATCTTATTTATATTAATAAATTGAGCATTTACACAAATAGCGCATAAACCCAGTCTTTTAAAAGATTTAAACTGGTTAAAATCTGGACGGTAACCGTATAAAATTCGTTTTGAAAAGCACTCTAGGGTTTGCCCACTGCATAAAGACTAGACAATACGCAGTTGTTCTTACATTTGGAACATCTCCAATGTGCTTGCATACCTAAGAGAATAAGAGGAATTTGATTCATTTTTTTTATACTACGAAATATTTTAAGTAGGTGGGACACTGCTTGTTCATAATCTTGAAATCTGTATGGGTTATTGCTTTCGACCTTTGAATATTAAAGATTAATGAGTTTAAACATTTTCCAAACGCAGTACTTCAGAGTATAGTTTCTTGTGTTCATTTGAAGACGAATAGAAGTGCTCTTTCTTGCCGTTTTCCAAGTTTATTGGTCTTAGTGCGACTGTCGAAATGTTCGGTTATAGGACAGTAGCTGAAATTTATCATAATGGAAGAGTAATACACCGACGGATTTCCTTCAGAAAGTCGGAAGATGTTTGAGTGCTGATCTTGAAACAAAAACAAAACGGTTATTTGCCGTTATTTATTTAGATTGATGTAGATACGTAGTGTAATTGCCATTATTTATTTAGATTGATGTAGATAGTGTAGTTTGCGGGGCTAATTTTTTTTTCTTCAGTTAAATTTACAAAATGTCAGTTGTTTCTGACTTTACACGTTATTGTACCCCTGTCAAGATGGAACCTACATGAGAGGCAGACAGGCATCGTCCTAAACAAACTGTACCATGGACCATTTGGATGTATAACAAAATGAAACGTTATCGTTGGGGGAAACCCCAGTACAATCATTTTGACAGAGCTGGATACAGGTTAAACAGTGAACACTTATTGGCCTACTTTCCGTGATAAAGATCACAGCTACAAAACATACAAAAAGTATTACAATTTATTCGAAAATTTTAATCCCAGATTTATCAGCAGATGTATTAATGGAGGTCAGTGAAGGAGACGATGATTATAATCAGCAAGAAAGAGAAATTTACAATTAAATTGGTTGCCTAAACAAGATTAAACAGCATCCTTTTAAATAAATGATGGACTGTTACTACATTAAAAAACTCAAAGATCATTATGTAAAGTAAGACATGAAAAAAAAAAAAAAATTCGCTTGAGTTAGAAGGAGACGATAGCTAGTCCAGAAGAAGTTTTATTTCATGTCACACGGCCCATCCCATTTGCTCGTAATGAAAGCGTTATATTCATTAATGTTGTCACGCGTAAGGTATCCCACTACCGAGCAAACGAAACAATTTCTGCGTGAGCATGGCTTGATGTCCATGCTTCCCCTATTTCAAAGGACCTCAAGACCAAGAAAACAGTCGTTATCACTTGAATGGTTCTTAAAGGCACAAATACTGCAAATAATTTTTTTTAATCATCCAAAAACCACACATCACGAAACCCTAATTTCATAGTTGCATGATTTTTTTTGCTTCACGTTTGTTTGACTGATCATTAGGCCTTGGTACTTTATGCCATACACAACAAAACACGACTGAACACCAAAATGCAAAGAATTATTCCTGTCTCAAATTGCTAAACACCTATACACTAGAATATCCAGATAATTCATCATGTTAAGAAATTAGGAAGGGTCCATTCTCGAAACTCATCCTGGTACCATAAAGTCTTGTGAATACTGAACATTATGATGTCTGCTCCTATTGATCGTTTAATGGGCAGGTTTGAGAAATATCTTCCTAACACATACTCCCCATAATCAATAAATAATCACTAAAATCGAACAAAGATATTCACGGGGACGTAAATACAAATAGCAATTACCCTAGGTTTATTAAACTTTATAAACAACAGTATATCAAATACATTTGGAAAATAAAAGCTCATATTATTGGATAGAGGATATTAGGAGATTGTTCGAGAAATTTTAACTGAAAATCTACCAAAATACTTACTGTCCCAAAAGTGAGAATACCTCTACAGACAACGATTCCAAGTTAGTGTGGTGTGAATGAACATAACAACCTGTACAGTAAATCATCACACTCTGACATACTAGTGGTACTATGATGAATGTTACCTTTATTTTAGTCGGTATTATTCAGTATGGAACATGATGTCACCTTTATAAAGCATTTTATCATGTGTTGGGTATTAATTCGCATTTATAATGCCTAGCGAGACGCGGAATATTTGCTTATGTAAAACACGCAGCAAACTTTGACACAGAACGGCCATCGCATAATGGGCTGACTCAGCAGGGTCAACGTTGTTTGTTCTCCGTATGATTTAATACGAACATCACAGACCCTGAACTACAGGCGCATAGTCCTTCCTTATAGGCGGTAGAATACGGTTGAGCTAAATAACATCGATGCATGTCAGTCCTAAAGAACGTATATTGCGAATGACTTGATATAACCATGTTGACAAGCTTAAGCTAAAAATTTAAAATATATTCATACAACGTCGACACTCTTATTAACGTATATGTATAAACTACAATCAATAGGAATCGACAAAGAACGTTTTATATTTCTGTTATATTTCATGAGTTATTTTTTTAACAGTTTACTGAAGGTCCACTGCTTTTCGTTTTCAAAATCAGAAGAATACTGTATACACTGCCAGTGATTACTGTATACACTGCCAGTGATTACTTAAAACTTTAAAACTTGGCAACTTAAAAAAAATATATAAAGTCAAAACTCTCTCTCACCTACCTACATATATACATAACATAATTAGCGTCTACCTTATTTCCCATCTAATTTAGACCCATGATATGACGAAAACCGTTCCTCCAATTAAATTCAACCCATCGGTGGATTTGGTTGCTTTATATTACAAAGTTTAAAATAATACCAATGTTTATTGCAGGTACGGTGCATACATATCAGCCCTTAACTGTCTACCAGGGTATACAATCAGCGGGCCATTGCCAAGTTATTGTCCTCGCTTGATTACAAAATAAAGAGACCACGTTTAGTCTTGCACGTCTAAATACAATCCAGCAAAAGGCCAAACAGATGTTTACATGTCTTTTACAGAATTTGTACAATAGATTATCATTAAGCGTAATCATGGATGGAATATCACATATAAATGCATAATACAATCCAAACACCAGCAAGACTCTTGCATTTCTTTAGGAAACACTTAAATGCTTGTACATGTCAGCTTCATTACTTCTATTAAAACAGGAAGAAAAATATATGAACTGACGCACTTAACAAGTTAATGATTTATACGTTGCCACTTCAAAACTTGAAAACCTCAAATATTTTTAAAGTCAGATTATTTGTATCCAATTTTGTAATATTATTGTTTCTAAAATTTTGTCAGATCTACTTATGTGATTTAAAGCTAAGAGGGATCTGTGGAAAACTATAATACTATTTTCTTTACACATTCTCGTCCATTTACACAGCAGTCATTCTGAAAAAATACAGTTCTGAAAGAACAAGGTAAATTCGTCCAAAGTACATGCACGTTTCCAGTAGCAGTCACCTGTCACGCGGTTCGCCATGGACAGATAAATACATTATCTTTGATGTTTCCATCACAGTGTAAATTGTTTCATCGTCCCGTTTTAGTTGTAAGGTTAGGATTTTGATGCATATATAAGGATTTAACGATATGTACTTCAAATTAACGTTGTGTGCTTCAATTCAACAATGTGTACTTCAATTTAACATTGTGTACTTCAATTGAACGATGTGTATCTCAATAGCTTCTTACATCATAGCACTGGCACCAGAAACAAAACTCCCAATGAAACATATAAAACGTTTTTCAAACATTGTACTTTCTCTGTTCCAATTTTTCCGTTTCTATGCATTTTATCTTTTGACAAGGTTTACAAAGCCTCCTAGATTTGTAAAAGTTAGTTAAGGGTTGTTTTTGTTTTTTTAGTTTTTTTTTTGTTTTTTTTTTTTCTGTCTGGCATCCGGAACATGTCATCTTGAAGCCCATTGTTTTATTTGCATTTCAAAATTATTCTAACTAAATGTATGCAACATCTGTATAACATTTTGCAATTAACTTAACGTCATTCTTGAATTAGTATGATTTAACTTACAACTTTCCTTAAAAATATAATGAAAGATAGCGAATACAATTCTAGCAAAGGACTTGAAAAGGTTGCTTCGCATAAACAAAAAGATCCACGCAGAGTTCAATTTTGAAGAAAGACTTACTCTGGGAATATTTAATGCACAGATATAATAGCTGCATAACGCTGAAAATCACAGGACACAAGCCTATCATCACAAAAGAGCTTAGAGTATCCTGCCACGCCAAGGAAATGCTTCGTATATATGACAATCTTTCAAAATGTACCGGATCATCAAGAGATCGTTTTGTCAAGAAAATGTCAAATATTACGCAGAAAACAGGTATAATAAAGTACGTCGCAAACCTAACCAAGTGCTTTTTCCATGCATTGTTACCGTAACAATAAATGATGTCAGTAATTTTTTTGTATGTATTGGGACCTTCGATTGACAGAGTAGTCTAAAGAGCTCGCTTTTACCGATCACTGCTATCTTACATCTGTCCGCGTGGGTTCGAGTTTCTGGTTTGGCCAATGTGTGCCCCGCGAGAAAACTTGCCAGTATCTTCTCGTGGGTTGGTTGTTCTTAATGGGGTTTTCCCAGGTTCTTCTTCCACCAGCTATACTGGACGCCATGTGCAGCCTGTCATGTGCTGAAAATGGCGTTACACCCTTAAACAACAACATATTGTGTTTATCTGTTGTGTTTGCAAGTGTTCGTCGATTGTGTCGTTAGCACTGAAAGAGGGATAAATAGATCTCGAAAGGACTTAATTATTTAAAATTGTTCACTTCAAAACGAAAACAGTAAGGTAGCATTCTTTGTTTCCTCTGGCACTTTCGCATCATCGTCATGGATGCTCTTCTGGAAAGATCAGTACATACGCTTTGATCCTATAATACACCTACCTGAAGAACATCTGATGCCCATAATACGACAGTATTTATGTGAATAAAGGGCCATTACTAACTTCCCCTTGAAGTGAAAAAAAAGCAATTATATGGCGTGACGAGACGTGTGCACTTCTTTACGCCTTTCACACACACACACACACACACACACACACACACACACACACACGTGTACTATGCATACCTGCAATAATGCTTCATATTTATAAGTACACATACTATAATACTCTCCGTGGTCGGTACTGTAAAGTAGAGGATATATTCTTTTTCTAATACTTTATATATATATATATATATATATATATATATATATATATATATATATATATATATATATATATATATATATATAAGTACTTAGGCAGATAAAAAAATATATATTATTACTTGTGGTAGCAAAAAATAGATATTTTAACTCATGGCTTCATTTCTCGTTCAAATATGACTTTATTTTTGTGAAATATTTCTTTGCATCGTGTATCAAACTTGCTCCAGAGTCGAGGCTTATACACTGTATGTCGATGTGGTCATTTCTTGAACCAGTTTAGTACCTTTCCACTATGTAAATGTCCATAGCGATCAAAACCTTTAGTCTGAAAGTTTATAGATGATAGGCAAGGTGCAGTGCATTCAATAATGAGGATTCAACAAGACTTTGTTCAAACAATATTAGCATTAAATTTTATGACAACAATTAATATTTAATTTAAGATGAGTAGATGCACCTATAGTAAAAGTCATACAATTCATGTGTGCGTTCAGTACCTATTTCAGTGACAGGTGCATATTCTTACAATTTGATTACACATACCTTCCAATGGCGGTTAGTCACTTTACTTTTAATCTTCATACATCCATATTCCTTTGGAAGGTAATTATTTTCGCGCCCCGAAAAACACAAACGGCAAAACTCAATATTAAAGTATGTGGACATTTTTGGCCGAGGTCAACCTAAAGGCGTGATCAAGTTCAAACTTGATTGAATGTTACACGGTATGATATCATAATAAAAGCTACGCATGTTGAACAAAAATTCATACAACCCTCTTATTTTGACGATTAGACCCGCCATGCTCTTTTCTTGACCAAGTTAAGTACCATTGTAAAAGTCCATGGCAATCAATAATTTTCGTCCGGATTTTTCAGGATGGCAGTTCAGGTGCGGATCATTCAATAATCAGTATTGAACAGACTTTGGTTAAATTATATTGGTATTAAATTTTAGAACCAAACTTTACATTTATTTTAAGATGATTAAATGCGCCTAGATAACCACATTAACATACACTTTACATGACCACATCGACATAGTACAGAACGTTAACTCACTCTTCAGCACAACACCTCACCCACCCACCCAGCCCCCTTATCGTAAATTCGCGTCTCTTTCATACACTGATAGTATAAATATTAGTGACTTAAGAAAGCGGTAGGATTAGGATGACCTAATCTGTAACAGTAAATTACATTTTCGACATTTTTAAAACGATTTGATCACATCTGTCAACAAGGTCTGTCCGACTCAGCCATTCATCACTGCGATTTTATTATTGTTGTCAAGGAAGTAAGGGAAATAACTTTTATCGAGACGCAAACGGCGTCGAATCAAATTTCTTCAGCCCAAATAAATTTCCACGTATGAAAATGTAATGCAGTTTCTGCTTATTTGTTCTAGCTCACAAAGTGCTCGTTTTTGTTGCTGGCGGCAGGTATAACTTGTAGGCACAAATTCAGTCTTCGCATGACATGATGGGAAATCTTATTTTTTTTCACCTTTATAAATATTGAGAGGATATTTGCAAGAACGAGTGAATAACGGATAGTATTTCATTGAGTGGGTGAAAAACTCAGTATTTTCTCGAGTGGCAAAGCCACGAACGAAAATACTTAAATTTTTGACCCATTCGATAAAATATATCCATTATTTGCTAGGGGTAAGCAAATTTTCTTTTTATTTTATGCTCAGCTATATTGGCTACCGATATTTGCATAACATATTGAAGTAGCAGATTTATTACTAGTCCCAGCGCTATGTCAGCGGTTTACCGTTACGTTCTGCTGTGTTTTGTGTACATTCGCACAGAAAATATACGTAGTGACATAACTGTGAGTCCCAATTCAAGGTAAAACAGAACAAGATGAAGAAAAAAATTACATCTTCTTGGATTTGAATTATCTAGTCTCAATGCGTCTAACGACAGCCTAAAATATGTTATCAAGTTCTATGGACCTGCAGTGAAGCAATATTTTATCGTATTTCACTCCAGTGAATTATCAGGATTATCTCTCTCAGAAAATCCAGTAATTTACGGCCTAGCTTAAAATAAAATGAAATATTTTTCACATGTGAAAATATAGGAATGAAAAAGTAGTAATAGTGAATGAGGTTTCTATCTCCGAGACCCCCTACCCCTCCAAAACCGTTCTATGTTAACATTTTTGTCAGCAGCCTTTTCTAGCTCAAAATAATGACTTTCATATGATAAGGCTTTTCTAGCATATTTCTGACAAAATATGTTTTGTCGGGGTAGGGGGTCTCAGAGATAGAAACAACTCATTTACAATTACTACTATAACCGTCATGTTGAATTTAAATCATTTAAAATAGAAATAATCAAAAATATAATATAAGTTCCTTCTCTACGTTCAACAGATTTCTGCACACTCTCCCCCATAATCAACCCCGGGTGAGTGCAAAAAGAGCACCCACCACGTGGTGACGTGGTGGGAGAATGTGATTTTATCTGTTGAAGTTCGAGTAAGAGGCGGAACCCCAAACTAGATAACAGCTGCATTACATATAAGCTCTATTTTATATACACTGACCAATACTTGGAAATCTAAAAGTAGCTTATACAATAGGGGTGGCTTATTTATTGTTATATTTTTCTTTTCATCTTAATTATTATCTCTGCAAAGAATCTGAAAGAAGCAAGAAACTTGACAAAATCATAAAAACAAAGAAAATGTTTCTTTAAAAAAAAAAAGATATTATTTATCAGTAATTAAAAATATAATTATTTATAAACAAATTTTATTATAAAATGCAAGGGAGACAACCTATCAAAGTTATCTCCCTTCAAAATGAAAGGAAGACAGACATAATTATCTCCCTTTCTTATTTTTTAAAGAACTTCCTTTCCTATTATTAATATATCGACAGTAGATATCAGGAATAATTCATTATCGTGTTTATACAAATAAAATTTAATTTTTCCACTTACTTTTCGATGACATTCAAATAACTCTTTCATTGCTATCCTGGTGAGAATATACTTACCACCTTTTGCAAAAACCTTTTACCGGTTCAGGTCAATATTTATTTTTGTGTATTTTTCTTGACTGATCGGATCATGAAGATTATCGTATTTCAGCATAAGCTCATCTCTCAACTTTTCAAGATAATCAAAATATTTGCGAGAGTTTTATTTTATCAAATTTACTAAAACAAATACCTAAAATTTCAACATTAAATTCAACTGATAACTGCTGGCCATTAACCACTAATTTTTAAATTTTGCTACTAATTCCATCAGCTAATGATAATTTTTCGAACATTATTTATAAAGTTTAGACAAAATTAATTGCGTAGTGTCCAATAGCTAACGTATTAATGCCATCCTCGCAATATCTCTTATCATCTAAATTACTTAGTCCACATTTTATAATTGTATCTGTTTCAAGTGTGTGGTGATTTGTTCTGATAACATTTGTTTTAATAAAATTAGTGCAGGTGTTTAGCGCTGCTTGAATATCATCAAATTTCATACATTTCTGTACATATCCGCGAGGAATACCTTTTGCTTTTTTTGTCAGTTTATTGTCATCTAAAATTATGGCGTACATTTTGTTTCTTAATCCAACAAATTCCCTAACTGCGTAAACATAAATTCATCTTTCATCCTGCCGATGACCTTTTTCTTTGCATCATCATGAAATCGACTACTTTTTGGATAAACCAACAAATCAAATAAATTTTTATTGTTATAAATATCTTGATAAACATCCTCACATTTTATATTATAAACAAGTGAATCCGTATCAGTAAATAACAACTCCGAATCTGGTCACAGCTTTTTGGTAAAATTTTAGTGAAAGTCGTACATTAGCCATTTTGATATGTCAAGTACAGCTGTACCAACATAAATTGGTTTATTTGACTTTAAATTTGTTTTTTGTCGCTGTATTGCAACAAGATTTTCATTAAAGATTTTCATACTGACAAAACCATCTTCGTTAACTAATTTGTTTCTGCGACTTACATCATTTAAAATTTCAATATTGACTCGCTTTCTGATATTTCCCATCGTCTTACCGAACACGGAATTGTTCATCAACTTGAAAAAAAAATTTCTCGAAGTCGGTCTTAGCAATAGCAGGACGTTTGGTATTTAAATCAATATAATCTACCATCCATCGTGATTGATTAAATTTTAACACGCGATGAACTTTTCTCAGAATTAGTCCAGCATCGACTGCTTGTTTTAAATTTTGTAATGTATCACGTAATTTCTTTTATTTAACAAATTTGGAACTAGCTTATTAACAATCGAATTTATTGTTGTTGTCATTGCATGTTGTTCAGGCGATAATAAATTATAATTGATCATCATTGACTCTGCACAAAACGGATAGTCGTTATGTAGATCATGTAACGAACTAGGATAATCGAGATCAACTTCAACAAAATAACTGACATTTTCTGGTAAATCTTTTTCAGTTTCTTTAAGAAATTGATCTGGAGTTATCCAATGAAATCCAGTACACGCCATTGGCTCTGACATAGCATAACCATACAAATTATTAGTGCCCAGATTAATAAAAAATTTTTGACGGTAAATTTTTATTGTAATTTTTTTTTTTTTTTGTTATAATGCTAATTCCGCCTCGAATCCTTTTTTAAATAAAATGAAACATATAACATCAGTTAAGAAATCCAATTCTATCCTGCTTGTGTTTAGCAGAGCATCCCATGACAATCTTGGCGCAGAATAATACCAACATGGATCTGACCCATAATTTTCATGACTAACTTTACGAAAACTCTCGAAAACATCGGCTAGTAATAATACATCAAATATAAATCATGATAATCACTAAGTGTCTTACAACCAAATTTATTCCACATTTCCTGTGCATATTTGTACTCGTCATCTGTAATATTTTCATTTTTTAACAGAGTAAAATTTATCTTTGTTAGGAAGGGAAGTTTCATCAATTCTGCTCCAGTCGTCCGAAACTCATACGGAAAGACACCTTTTTTTTCAGAGAGACGTAGTCTCCACCAAAGCAACTTTTTAAAATTTTTGAAATTGCTACAACCTTTTACAAGCTCATCAAATGGTACTGCCATAAATTGCTGACTGTCGATAAAACGTAATTTGCCGTATGACTGACATATACTTTTCAAAATTGTTTGGAATACATTTTATTATATTATTTAATTTTAGTTTAGATTTCATTTCCTCATCGCCAAATGCTTCGACAATGATATGACGAAAATTATGTAAAACGACAGGAATAAAATCAGGCGCATGAAATTTGAAATTACAATTATTATGTACTGCTCCACGATATTGGCCGGTTAGATGACCGTGATCGCACACTTTATCGTTATAATGTAAAATATCAGTCCTTTTGGCGGCTGATAAACCCTTTTTAAACATTAGAATTCCAGACCGGCAGAAAAATATAAAATTCGATTTTATATTTGTCAAAATATTTAACCTAATGACGATTTCTGACGATCGCAGACGATATCTAATATCGTTATGTAAACCAATATAATGAAAATCTATCAAACGTAAGTACGAGGAAATCTACAAAAACATTATTTCATAATTTGTTTGGTTGGTACCCAAATATTAAATTTATCGCTGTATCCTCTCCATTTAACTAAGCTTTTATTACATTTTTTCCTGATAACTTTTTCAATAACAAATATATCTTGCTCAGTTTTCGGCAGTTCCTGCTCGTAAAAACTACCAGTTATAGGCTCACCTAATAAATCTTTTAGCGCGTATGTTACAGGTATTGTCAGTAAAACTATATCAACAACAAATACTTCTTCGCTCCAGTTTGGAGTAAATCCTTTTTCAAATATTTTTTTCGTCAGAGAAATTCTAACTTAATCACCAACTTTAAATTTATGTCTGCGGTACATGTTTTCATTTGGAAGAATCGGATTTTTAATTGCATCATTTGGTGACATTTTTATTGATCTGTGCTTCGTGTTATTATATTTATCAACAATCTGCTGTAGATCGGCAATATTTTTATTTGTATTTTTAGCTGTCAAATGTTTATGTATCAGCTCCTTTAATGTGCGATTAAATCGCTCGACGATAACGCTTTTCCCCTCATTTTCTGTAACATATTTTTTATATTTTTTTGTTTCAAAAATTGCTCGATTTTTTTTATTAAAAAACTCCGCTCCATGATTGGTCCAGATTTTATTTGGTTTTCTTTCCGTACTTGTTTTTATCTGTTTTAACGCATCAGTCATCGATGTTCCAGTTTTATCCGAAACGGGTATACTAAACGCGCATTTACTAAAAACGTCAATAACGTTAAACAAGTATTTCTTATTATCGTTAAATTTAGCAAGATTTGAGATATCTACTAAATCTATAGCCCAGATATCGTCAACGGCGTTTGCGACAACCTTACGTCGTGGAAACTTTTTTAGAATTATGTAATTCTGATGCCAGATCATCGTACAATTCTTTTCCAAGACCTAACTTATATTTTGTTCCTATCATTCCTTGAACTAACTTTCTATCAAATCATTCTCTCATATTTACAGGTTTCGTATCATGTAGTTCATCTAACAATACCTTATCACAGTCTGATTTTGAGTTCTCTACACGAGCGTTATCAGTACGCTCTATATCACGATAACAGATATTCTGACGCATTGCTATTGCATCAACTTGATTGTAAGGCTCTTGTCCTGGTAATGGATTATCGTTTTCATCTAACTGTTTGTCTAGTGGATTGTACGGCCCGGTATATTTATGGCCAGGCAATGTTCATCCTCCTTTTGGTTTCGGTAATTTTCCAATAAATTTGTGGATGTCAATACCGCTGCAATTACCTCACGGCAATTGCATGATTGACAGTATGTAACAATTTTATCTTGTTCGATACAAAAATCTTAATCACAATCACAGTTACATTTCATTTTATTTTATTTTTTAATCTTCGACAAAACAGTTTTCAGCAAAAAAAAATATATTATTATAACATGTGAAAAATTATTCTTTTTGGTAGGTTTTGGTCAATTTTTTGTTTTCTAACCAATTTTACCTTTGTCGATTAATCATCTACTAAAAAAACTCCAGCTCCAGTTGTCGATTTCAGAAACATACCTTTTCTCTACCACAAACAGAGCAAATGCTTTTTAACATTATTCTATTATTTTTTTTTATTTTTATTTTTTTTTGCCTTTTCCGTTGTTTCATCATTATTCTCTGTCTTAGTTTTGCATTTGAGACAGTATGTTGACATTTTATATTTGTAAGTTTAGATAAAATTAACTGCAATCTCATCATTTGCGTGAGAAGGTTGCTTGTCAAATTGTAAAATAAACTTTAAAAAATCATGATCTCCGGAGTTTTCACTCCGAGACATCTGCAATAATAACCACAAGTGGATGTTTCCATCCGGGTGTAGTTGATTAGACGAGTAATTTATTTTTCTAAATTTTTAAAAAATATATTATTTTATAAGATCACTCGGAGGAAGTCCGAATGAATCAAAATACTTATTATCGTAGACAGCAACCCAGTGAGTGCCGGATCCATCATTGAAGTTTTGTATATTTACAATACACGAACCGCCTGCTGGCATATTATCTAATTCGTCCTTAGAATACACTCCGCGAAATCCGACAATGTCATTCAATTTTTCAATTTTATCAAAATTACTCAACGGCGTCTGGTGCCTGGTAGAGTCATTCCACGTCCTATCCCTAGCAGATTTGGAATTAGACTGCCTGCTAACCCCGCTAGAAGTGGAGCGAAAGGAATAATTCCTCCTTGCTTTGTTGCCCTCAACGACTTTGTCGTTCGCGTTCGCTGGCGTTTTATTGTTGTTTTGTTTTTTTTAGATTTCGTCGCTTGTGCTTTTTCTTAGCTGGCATTATATTATTTATTGTTACATAAAACTAACCATAGATTTGTTTGATTCCGTCGCCTGATATCGCTTTTTTAGTTGCTCCAGATACTGCCCCTGACGCTGCCGCTAGTCCAAGTGTTCCTACTACAGGTAAAACTTTTGGTATTGCGCTAGCTATTGCAGAAAATGCTGGTCCAAACAATCCGCCGTGTTTTGACATCGCTATTATTTGTGCAACAGACAGTTTGAGAACAAACGGTTTTCCCCGATCAAGTTTATTGATTTGCTGTTGCGTCAACATTATTTTCACTGCGGCGACAGAAGTCCCTAGAGTCTCTGGGGATATCATTAGAGACACAGAATTACGTTTGGCAACCGTTGCTGATAATTTTTTAATTTGACCGGGTGTTAGGTATATTTCTCTGGTTGTGTATTCCATTTTCATTTATACTTGTTTGTTATACTATACTCACACTTGTACAGTCATCCTTCCCTTGGTTGCATCAGTTGTCAAGAATCTATCACTGACAACTAGCGCATATACGTTATATTGTTCGGCTGGCAGTACTCCAAGCGTCCAAGTGACTTCATTATCAACAGTCGATCCAATAGCTTGTTCGGAATGTTTTGATATGTCAAAATAAAAGATAGGATACAGTGATCGAAATTCCTTTACTGATATCTGAGACCCACTGTCCGCGTCCTGATACTTTTGCATAGCCTCCATAAGGTACTTATACGGCCGAGAGATGTTTCTGGTGGCGTCCACGGCAAAATTGCACTCGATTGCAAGTTCGGGATACTGTCTAGAATTTACTCTAACAAAGATTCGTCTGACGTCAGGGCTATCAAATACGGAGTTGTTCATTTCTTGATCATTACGACGTGCCTGTCGTTGAAATACAACAAACAAACGTCGAGGTAATTGATTCTGCGGCAAATGCTTTTCGTCTGGCAAATCCCTCTTTGTATTGCTGTCGTCGTAATCTTGTGACAGCTACTCTTATTGAATTGCCTATCTCAGCTGCATCATCAGCAGCTGGATTAACGATTAGATTATTATTATCTGGGTCAGAATTACCTTCACCAGTACGAAATTCGATTGAAACAGCTGTCCCAAATGAGGTATCCTTAAACCACATCATATTTGTGGCCACTGATCTCGAATAATCATCGCTAAACGAGACAATATTTAGTATTGTACTCGCTATAGGCAAGTGCATTGAAATATCTCCCACAGTTTGATTGGCCAGTTGGTACCGTGCATTTTTAAACAAACTTCAGTCGTTATTGACAAGTGCGATTTCTGCACCAGCTGCAATATCACCGCCTATTACTGTTAGTAATTGACCACGCACTTCTATCACCGCCTTGTGCGGTAACAGAAACACATCCTAGTCTCTTGTGTTAAAAGGTCTGTCGCCAGCTTTATTTGGTTCGTTTGAGTTTTCGTCGAGATACTCGACACACTCGAATTCTGTCACTGTGTCGTCGGTATCATGTTCTTCGGCAAGATCGAGATAATTTTTAACTGACATTATTTATTTTATAATCCACACAAAATTTCAGCAACTAAAAAGCAGAAGGTATTATTTGTCTTGTTTTCTTTACAAGTTTGCGTATTACCTCTTCACCACGTGGTGACAATAATTTTTTTCTTGTAGCTATCATAGCTCATTCTGTTTCTTTTGTTGGTGCAATATCTGATATTGCTCGTTTTATTTCCGCGTTTGAAGGCAGGCTGCCTTTAATTTTATCAGCGATCTTTTGTCCTACTGCAGTGCCAGCAGTGCTAGCAATAGCTCTACCTGCGTCAAGTGCAATTGGTGCTACTTTACGCGCAATTCCTGGGATGTTTTTAGCTATTTTTAAAAATATATTTCCAAAAAATCCACTCACAATTTTTCTTCGATAAACATTTTTTTGTTTGTTTCATCTTTGTTATTAAATTAGGTTTACAAAATTTATGCGCGATAACTACGTTGTTACGCTTACAATCACGAAGTGATCGCGCGTAGGTGTAAATAATACGTGACAATTTCATTGTTAAGATCTAATTGTCGTCCTGATTGATCTGTTAGTTGCATTGTTAGGCTGGTTATTTGATTTTCATGAGTAATCGGATAGTATATTATTTGTCGAGGAGTAATATGCATCAGTGACCCAGGCGGAACATCTGGTGAAAAGCTATAGATTGTTTGACCTTGACTTCCTAAAGCTGAATAAGACCCTTATGCAATAGAGCAGTTTATTAACATTGTGTTCACTTGTGTTATGTTAACTGGCAGATCTCCGTCATACGATACACTTTGTTCTGCCACACTGCCATATTGTTGGCTTTTAAAACCTAATAATGATGCGATACTAGTCGCTGGTGAAAAATCGATTATCAAATTATTTTTAATGTGATTCTGGCTCGTAGCGTATTATAGTTTGGAGTCAGTTTAAAATTGTCTGCTGCGGTGTATTTTGCTATCAGCTCTCTTATCGTTTTATTGAGATCAGTTGCATTATACGCCCCCTGTGGTATTCTAACTGACACCCAAGCACCAGAATTAAATGTAAAGTCGTCATTGACGTTTAACTTTACATTTGCTATAGAATGCCATACTGTAGCAGAAATTAATCCGACTTCGTACTGTTTATTCGGATCTAGTATTATTGGCGGATTATTGTAGACGGAAAAGTTTGCTCTGTCACTCGTTGTTTGTGACGAGTCGAGTAATAATGTTGTTAACATTTATATTAAAGTTGTTAGATAAGATCGCTATGTAAAATTTCGTACTCGGATGATATTAGTAATCTGCTCGATCTAAGATTATTTAATATATCTACAATTTCGTTGTCGATTTCAGTGCTTTTATTGCCTGTTTCTTTTGATGATATTAATAACAATAGTCTGTCAACCAGTTCGGCGTTTGATGTTAAAGCTTTAACACCAGATCCAGTGGTTTCCTTTGGTAATCTTTTATCTCATTCGTTTTCGTACTTATCAAATAGCATTTAAAAAACTAACCTTTACCATAACCTCCTGGTTTAATTCGGTATTGATACGCTGTTTTATTTAAAACATCAGCAATAACTCCGTCTCTTATTTTATTCAGCATAGCCAATATTTCTCCCTCTGTACTAGCTTTTTTAAGCTCCTCTTCACCTTTAAAAGAATCACTAATTTTATCGTTTAAAATTTCTCGTAGTTTTTAATAATCAACATCACTCCATGTTCGAATGTTATTAAGACCGTCAAGTTTGTCTTTTATCAGATATTTTTTAATAAATCCGATAACTTCGGAATTTTCTATTTTCATCCTAGCTTGTTTTCTGTAAAATCGTATCTTTACTTGAAGAGACATTGTTTCTCAGCTTATTTCTTAGTTTGTTTTGACACATCTTCTATCAAATTAATTGTTGATGTTGTTATTGCTCGTTGAAGCTCAAGGGGGTTATTTATTAATCTCTTAAATTCGGTTTGTCGTGTATCAGGATCAGCAATGTTTCTCACAAGTCCCTCTACAAGTGTTTTAGTTTCTTCTTTCGATCTTTCTCCTAGTAAACCTAACAAACCTTTTTCTTGTAATTTTTTTAGTTCTGGAGATAATGCTGATATTTCTGGTTGCTTACCGAGTACTGCTTCGGTAACAGGTTTAAAAGTTTGGTGGTTTTTTCTTCTGCAGCACGTTGTCCTTGACGTGCCTCTTCCACCTTGTTTTTAAAAGCAGCTCGAGTTTTAATGAACTTCTTTAGTAATTCAATTTTTTGTTGATGTTTGTCCATTATTTATTTTTTATACGCTCTATAAAATTCATCTATAGAAATGTGTCGATACAACAACGAAACATTTTAGCTGGATCACGCGCTAGTTTATCAGATAAAAAGAAATTGTATTTGTCCTTGGTTGCTTGATGATATAATTCAATAAATTTATCTTTTGTTACATCACCGCATTGCTCGTTTGTAATGTTTCTAATATCAACATTATCGAGCCCAGGAAATAATATAAAACATCCCCTATTTCGACTAATAAATCTGTCAACGTTATAAAAGCCTTGCGCGAGATAATTGAATTACATTTTTTGTTACGCGATAATGAAAAATACGACTTAATCTTATTCATTTCCTAGTTGCTTAGAGGAATATCGTCAAACACAATTATTTTATGCTCAGACGAATCAAGTTCGTCACTGGAATTAATTCCTCTGGTTGTTTTATTAAAAATGTATCATCGCCAGCGTCAAACTCATCACGAAGTTTATCATTGTACTCGCTCAATAATTTGTATTTGTCCTGTTGTGGGTTAATTGTGTAAATATATACCTTATCGTAGTTAAAGTTATCGTTGAGTAGGAGATTTAATAATAAATTTGTTTTGCCAGAGCCTGTACGACCAACAATAAAATAATGACAATTTGGAAGTTCGTTATTATGTTTATATTTGATTAATCGTTAGGTGTCAAAATTTAATATCGTTGACTTCGCCATTATTGTTATAAAATTTTATGTTATATAATTTACATGATATGACCTATTACACAAAGTTTGGAACAGCACTTACGGGATCTGTTTCCGCTGAGGAACTAATAATAACTGATACATCATCATTAGTATAAAAAAAAAACGGCGACACAATGACAGGTAATTTATTAATATCAAATCAGCGAGTACTTGGTTTTGAAGTAGATAATCCGCCACCAAAGGTGGATCTTACTCAAGCGGTAACTTTGATATGTCAGGAAAAAAAATAATAAATTTGGAAACCGCATATGCGCCAGCAAACTTAAAGCAAACCCAAGCGGTAAGTTATTTACAGTTGAGATATGTGGATAATAACAAGCTTGATAAAACCGGTGGAACGGTTGCAGGCAACATTAATATGTCGAGCAAAAAAAATTATTGGGTTGGAAAATGGGTATCCACCAGCAAATGTTGATAATACACAAGCTGTAAGTTATGCGCAACTAAAATCCGTTGACGATACAAGCTTAATAAAGCTGGCGACATAATGACAGGTAACCTTGTAATGAGCAATAACTCAAGAATAACTGGATTACCAACAACCTCACCACCAGCTAATGAGACTGATGCTATTAGTTACGCTCAGTTAAAAGAAGAACTCACCCCGTATTTTAAACGATCTGGTGGACCAATGTCAGATAATATAAATATGAGAAATAACAAAATAACAACGGCATTTGTTCCAGTTAACCCTAATGATCTGACAAATAAAGCATACATTGACAGTCTGTCTAGTGGTATTAAACGAACCAAAAACAATGTTGGATATATTCCAACACTTTTTAAGGCAATTGATAACCGAGTTGGGTTTGAGGTAAGCGCATCATCATATTATCCTGAAAATTATCCTCATCACGCTTTCTCTGATAGACAAGAATGGACTACTAACGGAGAAGTTGAAAACTTTTGGATTAAAATTAAATGTCCCATTGCAGTTGCTATCTGACAGTTTCATTTGCGAGGTAGATTAAACTCTAATGTTGGTCGAATTTATAATTGGCGATTGGAAGGCTCACACGATGATATCGACTGGGTAATATTGTATAGTACAGAGAACACGTATATTTCAACAACACAATATTTTTCGACTCCAACAGAAAAGACTGTCAACAAGTACTTGTATTTTCGAGTTTATGTTGTCGCTGCTGAACATCCGTTTCCAGGACTGACATCATTTCAAATATATACACTCGACGATCAAATTTAATATAATGCTATAAAATAATGTCAGAACCACCAATCATAACATTGCAAGAGAATTTTATGATAATATTTTTAACCCCCCAAAAAATGTTGGAAACGAATCACTAGCGGCACGTGTGATAAATACTACCAAACATTTTACAATTAGAATGATAAAAATTCTCCACTGTAAGATGAAGAAAAAAAATGTATTCTTGTTATGCATATGCGAGGACCACAGCTAATGAAAGCAATAAGAAACTTTGATATTGCAAGCAGATACTGTCATCATGATGATGGTCTGGAAGAACAAAAACAAGTTGAAATCCTGTTTGAAAAAATATTGCTTGAGCTTGATTTTAAAAATATAGATTTGATAATACGATCAGGCCTATTAAAAACACGAATAGCACAGGAGGAAAAAATAAACGATAACTATAATCATCTCAACAACTAGCGGAATTTAGGATAATAAGAATAAGAAGGAACAAGGAGTTATACAATAGTTTTTTAAAACGAGAAATTTTTAAGTATCTCGGTATATACTACCACGACAAGGAAACCCTAGTTAAAATCGTTATCATGACAGCGGATACAGAGTTAATTATAAAAGCATGCTCGAACGCACTTCTACCAATGATGCGTAAAAAAGATCCAGAATTTGATCCGATTATTGTTGATAGATCACTAAAGATAATCAAAGTTTTAATGATGAAATTAGCTATCTCGACGATTATGAGTGAGAAATGTTTTTCGAAAAAGTAAATTAAACAATATTTGAAGCAAAGTTTAATTCTTATTTACCACATAAGTGATGAAGGCGATGTTTCACTTCCATCGCTCCAACGCTCTAGACAATTGTCATTAAGAAATTATTACAATGAAGTCGAGAAAATGTTCACAAAACAATACGAAAAATTATGGCTTAAAGTAAATGCTTTTACTCGTATTACCTTTCTTGGACGAAAATAGCTCCATAAATTGATGCTGATAAATTTCGTAGCCGCATATGCAATTATCAGGCAATATCTTATCCTCAAAAATTTTACTTTGAATCAGATAAGCTTGGTACTTGTGTTTATTGATGAAACAGAAAGAGAATACTGTAATTTGGTGAATGAAATAAATTTTTATGAACGTGAAGTAGAAAACACGTTTGATTCCTACAGTTGGTTAAAGAAAAATGAGGCATTGACAGATGAACGATATAAGGATATTTCATCAGATGTTTATGACAAGTGCAGAGATTTTATAGCTGATCCTAACAACGATAAGTTCCGTGAGTTTCTTGATTCAATTGTTGGTGCTACAGCTTTTAATATTGTATAAAAATTGTAAACAAATATTGTATAATGAAAAAACAGATCGTCGATTTCAATCATATTTCAGAAGAAATTCCAAAACAAGATGTTGACGCACTAATGCAATATTACAAATTTTATCATATAAACCTCTGGTGTGTAAAACAGTGTTACAAGTATTACAGTAGAATACTTCGAGCAATATCATATTTACCAATGCTAATGACTGGCTCTGGTATAATTTCGAGTGGCGCATCATTAAACCCGTTTTTATTAATACTATCTGGTGTTGGTGTTTCTCTTGCGACAGCGTGTAAGAAAATTGAGCCTCGACTTGAGACAACAACAAAAAAAAAATGCTTGTAAAACAGCAAGTATCACTTATAAAAAATTACTTGATCAGATACAATCTTATTTGCGAGACGTAAAATATGATATGGACGATTTATTACGCGAGTTTCGTATTATTGACAGTATGTTAACAGATATTCTGCCAATGAGAGTCAGCAGGTATGAAAAAGATTATCATAAAATATGGTTATGTTAGTAGTAATGGTAAATGAGCTGTTTCTATCTCCGAGACCCCCTTCCCCCGACAAACATATTTTGTCAGAAATATGCTAGGAAAAGCTTTATCATGTGAAAGTCATTATTTTGAGCTAGGAAAGGCTGCTGACAAAATGTTAACATAGAAGGGTTAGAGGGGAAGGAGGTCTCGGGGATAGAAACCTCATTTACTATTACTACTGAAAAAAATATGTAAATTATTTCGCCAATAAGTTTCTATATTTCACGCTTAAATACATAATAAAATACCATATTTAAACTTCAATAATGCTCACTTAATTGTAAACTGCACAAACCCAGATCTGCTGATCCTGTGTCCGTTGTGCTTGTTCTACATATAATTGCAGGTGAACACTGTTGTTATTCATGAGTTTATGCAGTATTCAAGTATATATTTTTATGGGGGAGGGGGCATCGCTCTCCGCTGATTTTTACGAACTAAAATTGTTCGTGGATGAGAATTATCCTTGATTTTATTCGGTTCTTGTTCTATAATAACGCAAAATCTACTCGAAAGTCTGTCATTGGTTTTTTAAAAGCATATTTGACGCAGAGTTAGACCATATGAATGCATTTTATAAGAAATTATCTCATATAACATGACCCTGACACTTTAGTTTCAGGATATAACTATGGCCCTATTGGTTTTACTTCTCAAAACTCTACATAGATGTAGATACAGTACTTTGAGATGGTTGTGTAATTTAACCCAGGAGTGAAGATAATAACAAAACCAACAGTAATAATAATTATCATCATTTTCTTCATCTTTCATGATAAAAATTAATTATTATTATTATTATTATTATTATTATTATTATTATTATTATTATTATTATTATTATTATTATTATCATTATTATTATTAAATAAGAGTAGTGCGAGGTATTACACTACTTTAGAATCATAGAAATACATTTTATTCTACAAAATATATTGAAAGTTGGATGTTAATGCTACACTTGCTCTGTTGGTAAGAAATGTTAAAAAGATAAATAATTATACATGCATAATGAGTCAAAGAAATAGAATATACATTTACTAATATAAACATGTCATACTTCTAGAAAAGATATAATATAAATAAAAATTATTAAGGGATATTTAACAATTTTAAATCACATCAGTATATAGTGATTTGAACATAGATTCAAATTCACGTTTTTCTTTTTTTTCAAAATAATAATTAATTTGATTCGAGGGTACCCGCTCCTCGATAGGTGCTTCACAAAATATTCTTTTGTAAAGCAGTGAAGGTTTGTCCTTAATTTTTCATAGTTCGGAGTTTTCCAGCGAGTTATAAAAGGATGTCTTTGAATCCAATTTAGCAACTATTGGCTCCAACAACTTCAGATCTCCAAATATGAACACAAATCTAAGATTTGATTCTTTCTGTCCTTTAAGCAAGATATAGAAAATTTGTATGTCCTTAACAATATCTATCTGTGTAAGTCTTTATAGGCAAAAACCCAACAAAAAACAAAAAAGAAACAATGTGTACAACAAGTATACAAAAACTAAATAAAACAGTGGTGAAAACGAGATGGGACATCTTTCCGATGACTGGACAGCTTATATTGATTGCCACAAAGAGGCAACTGCTCTTGCAAATTATTTCTACAAGTCGGCGGGTCAATTATCCGGGATGAAAATAAATTTTGCTGACTCAGTACTCTCACAAATGTGTAACTTGTGAGACATGGTGAAGATTACAAGACTTTTGAGATTGTCCGAGAGGAATGTCCACCAAGACAAGAACTTTCCTAAAGAAGAAAATTTTGAGGGAGTTTCCATTCATTCCATCTATGAGTAGGGCAAATCGTTATGCACAAACTGCGAGTTGCTGGATGCGCTAGCCCATTTTACTCATTATGAGACCAAGGGACGACTTGTTTGCAATGTAAAGATTTTGTTTATGGATGTTACAAATTGACAAATCCCACGATAATTCTTCTAATGTCCGATCTGGATAAAAAAAAGATCATGGTTTCGCCGGTTTTTCTGAGTGTGTTTGCGATCGTCGCTGTATCTTTATATGCAGTAATTTCGCACTGCCCAGTAAGGGTCATCTGGATGAGTAATTTATTAAACATTACCGAGTAGACTTATCCGCTTTTAAATTACCAGTGCATGTTTTAAATTGTTTTCAATAAATCTTCAAACCAGGAAGGCTTACATTAATGCAGATTCTAAAGTCTTACGATTTAGATGATCTATATATATATATATATATATATATATATATATATATATATATATATATATATATATATATATATATATATATATATATATATATATATATATATATATACACACACACACATCCCGGATTTATAATCCAAATATTCCAACGCCGTGGGATTAAAAACTACCGACATAAGAAGTAAAAGGCATGGCAAGAGAGGTTCACATACTTAAGCTTAGAATAACAGGTTTAAGGTCGGGCTATGGAAAAACAGATGTTCGCAAATATCCATAAAAGCCCTATAGATACACTTGAAAATTACACACTTTATGTACGTCACCAATGCAACACAAAATAAATACCGAGGTCCAATTATGAAAGGGAGCAGGTTATATCAGCAGTCTAAATTTGGCTGTCGTCGAGAGAACTTGCTACTTAAAGTGATTTGATTAGCCATTAGACATTTTTTAAAACTACCTGACACATTGATCAACAAGTGAAACTGAACATCAAATTTACCATCTGTCAATGATAACTGTTTAATCAACCAACTTTTCAATAAATCACGAAACTGATTAATATGTGCTGTTTCGTGTTACTCCTGGTTAGATACAGTTAGGAAAATCAAGTTCAACATACTCGATTAATAATAAATCATATACAGTGTATTATACTTACCCATACTAGCGACCGACCAGTTTCCGGTTTTTACCTATAGAAGACAATTTGAAAAGTATCATTTATGACAATCATGCACAATAAATATTGTCGCAACGACACTAGTGTTACAAAATAACGTTAATCATATCAATTATTATAATAAATAGTTGCAACAGCTAAAAGACCGTAAGGATTTGTTGACTTTGATATAACCCTTCTTCTATAGGATTTTCTTCATCAACTTATTACATGTTATTGTAACGACTCTAAGGTCACAAACTATGTAACAGAAAGAAGCAAAACCCAACAAGTTTTGTAAAGCTTAACCAAGAGTTTAATAATCAAAGTCATAAATGAAACTGTGAGGAGAACTTAGTGAACTATGACATGAATCCAGAATAATCCTGATAAAATTCTGTAAAAGTCCTCAATGAATGAAAAGTTCTGTATAAATTTCAAAACTGGAAATGTACTGGTCCTACAAGAACCGTGACGTTGTCAAGATGGCGTTGGCCTGAATTTCTTCGAATAAGATATAACAGTTCCAGAATAATATTATAGTCCAAATAATGAGCACTTTTTATTTCCAGTTCAATGTTTTTCCTTTCGCATAATGTCTAAGTACAACATAAACCACATCTGCAGGCTTGCAACAGAAACACAAGAAATGTGAATGACTCAAAAATCATAATGAAACTGTTTGCTCAGTTCTCGTTTTATATACACCGTCGATTGAGACTATATCTCGCAATTGACCCAACGTGACGGAACTTACTGCTCATTTTGCCTCCAACTGGCCTATTCATGTGACCAATCCAACAAATGGGAAGTTACTGAATCCTTCTAGAAACGTCGAAACCACATCAGCCAACGTGAAATTAAGCCACAGGCACCATTAAGTCGTATTATTAAGATTACTAATAATAATTGTCAACACATACGAAAGCATCTATTTATAGATCCTATGTAATGCTATACTATTAACAGCCACCAGTAACGTATGCAAAATCTAACTAATGATATTCTGAATAATTTACAGCTATGAATAAAAATTATAAAAATTATGAGTTACAAGAATATACATATACATAACAGTTATTTTAACAAAAGCATTGTGAATAGATATGGAGATGTTGTGAGCAATGTGACAATTAGTGTTTTACATTATGATTATCTTGTGAGCCAGAGTTTGAATTTCGAGTGATTTAGCAGGTTTTAAATTAGTTCCTCATTAATTCAATGTTGCATAGTTTACAGTTCTCCTTGTTTACTTCTGTTGCAAATTGCTGTATACTCGCTGGGTAAACAAATGAATATTCAACTACCGGTTTTCCACTGGAATGTTCGCCAAAGAAAGTATTCTAATTCGAATATTCGTAATGGCCCTTCTATTTTTTGTACGTGTGCTTTCTTGTCTCGGCACCTAGCAGAGAGAGGGGCTGAAAAGTCACATCATACGCTAATCGATAGGTGAAAGAGTAGTTCTGAGGCAAGGGGTACGAGAGGATGTGGTACACTTCCATTAGTTATGAACTTCTGGTGTAATTTGCTTTTTTCTAGGCATATTGCAATCATACATGTTGTAGTAGTTCTGGTGGTAATGATTTTATTTTCCATATGGCATGACAATTAATTACATATTTGTTTACCTTGAATAGGACAATAATTTTGTGATACTCCGACAAAGATTTTCATGTAATTTATTTGATATTGGTATTGCTACAGATCTATCATGAGATGCAAAAGTGTAAGGATTTATACGAGGTAATGTTGAAGTAGTTTCCATTTCATTGTTAAAATAGTTAAAGCGCTAAAAGAGTAAATAATGAGATCGAAGATGAATATCATTACACCTTAATCTGCTACATTAATTACTTAAAAATGAAGACTTAACTCTAAAATACCTAGGTCAAATTAATAAAATTATGTTCTATTTAGTTCTGTTATACTCTGTTAAAGAGTAAACAGAGCATGACGTTGTACACGGTGAACTGCGTACGTTGTACACGTTGAATTGGGGAGAGTTCCGCCGAAAATACCTAGACACTTAATAATTATTAAATATTGACAGCAAATGGTACATTTTAGCAGTAAGAACTATAAAAATTTTACATGATATTTTATAGGCAGAATTTATTGCAAACCCCCAAACAACCAAATTTCACGGATAGTAAGAACTAAAGAACTTTTAGAAACGCATGGTTTCGGAAACGTGTGGTTACAACAAGGTCTATGTAATGTTAACATGTTCCTACAGTTAGTAACGCAACTCTTGAAAAACAGATTGTTTCTAAAAAAGAAAGGAATTCCAGGCTTGTTTCTTCTAGTAGAGCATGGCGTAAAAGTGGCTTTCATAATAAAGAATGTCTACCTTTATTACTATTAAGAATAGCACTCTACTTTGTGAACATCATCTTAAAGACTCCATACTGACATTATCTTAAAGATTCCATGCTAAAACAGATACATGGGCTAAACCACAACCAGTATCATATGAAAATCAAACATGTCGTTTATGCAGTGTGATGGAGAACGAATATTATTTTGCATTAAATTATCAGTGTTATATAGAATGTAACCATAAGATTATTTAAATCTTATAGGATGAGCCCTAATGTGGTCGAATTAATTTGACTAATTCCGTGTAATAGTCAGAAGATTATACAAAATTCAGACAGTTTTATATTTAGAATTTAAGACTTCACAATAAATTATTGAATGCTGCACCATAATCTTTCAGTAAATTTTCTAAACATTATTAGTAAAATATGGCGGCATGAGAGTAGTAGAGAGAAATGCATTTTTTGGACCACATGTTTTAAGGATAGTTTTTAGTGCGAAATTGATTTTCTGGGCCACTTGTTTCTAAGGAGTCTCGATCCCTTACCGAAAAACTTTTTAGGTAAAATGTATTTTCTGTCCCACCTGTTCCTAAGGAATCTCGATCCATGAAAGAAAAACTTTTTAGGTAAAATGTATTTTCTACGCCACCTGTTCCTAATGACTCAGAAAACTTTTTTGACTCTTTGTCGAGTCCTTTCTAGTATGAAATGGCCATTTTTTTTTATGGAGAGCTTATTTTTTTTGTTGTCTTTTTGTTAAACTAAATTAATGCTGACTTTGTTTTTCTTATTAGAGGTATGCTTGTAGTATAGTGAAGATGTCTCTTCTATGTTATCCTTGGCATGTGGATAAATTGTGTCTGAGTGATAAAAACCCCGACCTTAGATTTAAATTAAGTGAGAAGGAGTCCATGGCAAAGTTGAAGCATGCGAAGGAGTTGATAGCGTACGCAAATAAGGATCTGATTTATGTGCCTCAGATGATTTATTGTGAAGAGAGTGAAGAGGACGAGGAGGAGTGGCTGAATCGTAGTCACCGCCATCAGCGTCCAGTGCAGCGGTACAATCAGCGGTATTACATCAGGAACAAATTTAAGCGTTTTCACTTATCAGAGCCCCAGCGAAATGAATCTGATTACTGCCTGCATAAAGTGACTTGAGTGCAGTTGATGGATCGTGCAAAATTGATCAAACCTGAGTATGTGTTTAAGCGTATTTTTGAGAAGATGGGTCTTCACGAGCATGTGGCAAAATGTAAGAGTTTGTCTGGAAAAAGCTTGACGGAGGAGTACGATAAGATTATTTCTGAAGCGTTGTCAAGCTAGTAAGAGAAGCGGCGGGAATCCACGAATTGAATTGCTCAGAAAAGCCAAACCACTTGACGCGCGAATTTTTACCTTTGGTAGAGAGGACTTTTTCAACTCGGAAGACGTCCTGGTCTGTCTTTTGCAGTTATTGCTCGTAAAATGACCATTGGATGGGATCTCCTGAGAAATCTTTCAGGGTATAGGTGATGGGAATGGTTTTTTGAATGGCATCGACGACGAAGACTTCTTTGGTCAAGTTAGGAGTTTATCCTTTTACGAAGGTGGATTTTTGTCGGCTGATTCTGACGTGATCCCATTCTTTGAATTTGGCTCAAAAAACTAAGGCCTCTGCGACCTGTTGATTTTAATCTTGTGAGGAGACTTCTGCGGGGGTCATTCGGATGCTACGATGCCAGGTATGATTGTAGTGGTCAGCGAGGTCTTGAAGAAAATCTAAGTATTGGTTGGTATTAACGCTGGTGAATTTTTTACACATGCGATTTTTGACAGAGGCCTTGATAGCATTATGAGTGCTTTTCAAAGTGATGTTATTTTTGTTGAAACCAGTCTGAGACTGAGATTTTATTATAAAATTCGCTTCCATGATCTGCCCAGAGTTTATGGGGCTTTCGTTCTCCAGTGATTTTTTTAAAATGCCTCCACGATAGAAGCTCCTTTTTTTGTTCTTTTAAGTCAGTCAGCATGATTCGATCGCATCCCGCTTTATCGTTGGGATGACCTCTGTAACAGATATCGTGGTGCATGGCGATGGCATCGACACCATTGTAGGGTTCCTGACCTGGGAGGGGCTGATCCTGTTCATCCAGTTGTTGATCTAAAGGGTTCTATGGTCCTGTGTATTTATGTCCTGGCAATGTCCACGCCCTCGAGGTCTGGGAAGTTTTCCAATGACGGCAGGAACATCCATGGCTCGCCCAAGAATTTGTCGATGTCCACATCCTTTACAGTCTCCCACGCACAGATTTCTTTCCACATGAAGGTCCTCGAGCTCACAATGTCTACATAGATGCATGTTGTATACAAATTCATGCTACTAAGTTTTATCGGTAATGATGTGTGTTTTTTCAGAGCCGCACACGGCGCATCTGCATTTGATCATACGTCGTTGATTTTTGGTGATGACCTCGACGGAATCGGTCTAAGGTGACCAGAGTGTAGCAGAGGTAATCTCCTTCTGGAGCGACCGTCCATCGTATTTCGATGTCAGCGGGGGAATCTTTGAAACGTTCGGTGTGTTTGGAGACATCGAAGTGGAAGGTAGGAAACAACCTAGCGTAATCGTCCAGGAAGACTTGCGTTCCTGTGTCAACGTCTTGATACTTTTGCATAGCCTCCAAGAGCGTCATGTACGCGCGAGAATAATTTCGGGTAGCATCACCGAAGTTGCATTCGAGTTCTCGTTCTGGGTATTGTCTGGAGTTGATGCGGATGTGAATGCGAGACAAACCCACTTTGTCAAAGATTTGTTTGTTTCGAGTTTGATCTGCACGCTGCGCGACCAGCTGAAAGGCGACGAAGACGTGTCTGGGAAGTTCGCTGCCTGGATTAGTGGTGACTCTCCACGAGGTAAGGACTTGTGCCGCGAGAAATTGCTGAATGTAGATGCAGTATTGTTCGAAGTAGAGTTGTTTTGGTGAATCTGGCTAACGTCGTTTCCAGTTCGAGCATATGGGCTGTAGAGGATGTGATTTTGGGCATCCTCATCGACAGCCACGTCATGGTAAAATCTTCATCAGTGACTGCACGGGCTCTGTTTATGTATTGAGAGAGTGAGTCTCTTTCCACGACCAGCGTGTGTTTGACATCTCTAAAGATGGTACGGATATCTCGACACACACCAGAGGCTCCTGAGAAGAAGAAACATGCAGATCTCATGTCCACTATCGGTCAGAGCGCTTCGAGCAGCAAATCCCACGTTGGAGTTGGGATTACGTGCAAAAGAGAATCTGGTTCTGAAAAGGTTTCTAGTCACTGCATCAGCAATGGCCAGAGTTTCATCAGGAATCAGATCCTCAGCAATAGGAAATTCGTTACTTGACGCTGCACCAGTGCCAATATCTCTGGACCACCACATGTTGGTGGCACACGATCGCATGTAGTCGTCGATGAACATGATCAAGTTCAGGATGGTGATGGCTTGAGGTAAGTAGCCATTTGTTTCTTCGACGGTTTGATTGTGCAGCTGATATTGTGCCGACTTAATGACGACCATCCGTTATTTTGGAGCGTGATTTGCCATTAAGCGGTATGAGCATTACCATTATCCACTCGTACAATTTTTCTCGGACTTCCAGAAAGGCCTTATGGGGAAGCAGGTACACATCTTTGTCGCACGTCTGTTAAATCCTCTCCAAAAGAGGCCTATGAATGACGGAAGGATGATGAAGTCAAACGGTCTCATTTGTCAGTAGTAAACATGCGGCAGGAGCAGCTGCGAGAGGCAATCAATCGATGCTGGAACGTCTTTAAATTTGTAACGACCGATATTCAGCGAGGTTAGCCTTAGTCAAAACCATCTAGAGCATCGTTCATAATATCATTAATGAATTACATCCACGCCTAGTAGACACCATCATGAAAACACTGTATGTCAAACAACGACGATTTGATGGTAGAAAGGAAGACGACGACACCCACAAAAAAGATCACGAGTGCATGGATAAAGTGATCTCCCGAAAAAGTTTTCGCGGCAAACATAAACTCAAGGACGCCATAGGAAAACGTAATTTTTTCATCAGGTAGGTCTGGAATTTGAGGACGTGGGTAGGATCATGGAAGTGATGGCGCTCGACGACAGACCTTTTGGAGCTAGCAGCGAGAACGAAATCGCCAGTTATGAGTCACCTGTATTTGAAAACAACAAGACTATGGAGGCACTTTTTAATGTGATCATGTTTAACGTGTACGGAAAGATCGAACCCAATGTGGCTGTGGTCTCCTACACGTATTGAGAGCAATTCAACCTGAGGACATAGAGCAAAAGCTGAATGCAGTGTTTAAGAAAGGAAGAGCTCTTCCACGAGGATATTTCATCCCTGTTCCGAAGGCCTCTCAGGAACTTTTAGATAAAATAAACGATCGAGAAAAATATAGACACAAGTAATGGAGTTCGTGGGTTCACAGAGAAAGAAAGTTCATCTTTCCAGCGATCAAAGACTTTGAGAAAGTCCATCTCAACATAGAACAAATCGCTCTGGCGTACTATTATCTATATCGATATCGTGAAAACAAAGCGGATGAGATGTTATACGTCATAGAATCACAACAATATCTTGACCATGTGAACCTGGCAGTGACTTCTGAGACGCTTTCGGATCTCGTTTAATTAAATCAACTGACCAAACTCACTTATGGCTTAAACATATATCCTATATGGTTGGTTGGAGAAAAAGTACCTGAGAATGTGCACCTAAAGTTCCTAAATGAACACTTATTAGAACTTGAGCTGATGACGCAGAGTTTAATCGACTTGAGAGGGATCCTAGACTTTAACCACATCGACGATAACTTGCCGGCGGAGCAGTGTCGCGAACAAAAGCGTACTATCGCTGTTATCATCGACGAACCAATGTCTGCAAACATACATATCGACGTTACAAGCACATTTTGAGAGTCATTTCGATGATTCATTGATCGTGACGGCGACGGGTGTCATTTCTATTGGTGCCCTAGCCAATACGATGATGAAACGTCTAGAGCCGCGCTTGGAGGCCAAAACGAATATCACCAAGCAGGCTATGCTGGCTTATCAGAAAATGCCGAATAAACTCCTATCATATCTACGAGGAGCTCCTTTTGACATAACGTTGCTGTTCGGTGAAATGAGAACCATGGATGACCTCATCGTAGACATGGTTGGCAATCAATACACGACTCTGAGCCGATTCGAAAAAATCTATGATCAAAAATATAAAGAGAATGTCTGACGAACAGGTCTTTGCGACGGACGTGATCTTGCATCACCCGAAGCGCTCTACGAAGCCATCGCCAAGGTCTTGAGAAATAACGTGCCAGTGCACATCGAACTGATGTTGACCAGAGCGCAAGGAGCATAACGTGGACAGGTGTTACTGACGACAGAACAACGAATAGATTTGGCCCAGGATGGTGTTGTAAAAATCTGTTACGACGAGAATTTGATCGTTAGTACTGCACGCGATATCTGAGCGAAAAAACGTTGAAAAAGATTTTAAAATTGTCTTAGTATAGAACACCATGGACGTAGAGATGGCTGAGGGCACGTCAGATCATACGCGATACATGACCTACGTCATCGTGGAAAACAAGGAAACGTTAATCTTGCCCTGACTAAAGTCGTAGGAATAGGACAAGATCTTGTCTTGCTCACGGCGGTTCAGCAGAAAACGCTCTACGACACGGGAACGCTCAACATGACCTACGATAAGGAGCCTCTGTTCAAGCATTGCATCTCTTGCTTGCGTCGAGAAGACCAACTCTAGTTGCTGTATCAATCCTCCTGAAAATAAAGGATTGAAAACATGGTTTTTGACATATTTTTTGCTATCCGCTGGGCCTTATGTCCAAATTGTATCATTAATTATCTCTGTTAAGGTGAAAGATGGAATAGCCTGTGGGAACCATTCCTAGATGAGCTTCAAACACGAAGCAATGACGGTACATCGTCGCCCTCACTCCGTTGACAAACAAGAACACCGCGTGTCTGATTTTCCTGTCCACGCTCCTAACCTCTCTTTCCTCGTTAGCCTCCTAACGACTAAACATGGGATGCACTTTCCACGTCATGCTTAATCTTAGACAAAAACTCGTTGAATATCTTTTTGGGTTTCAGAGTCGTTCTGGTTTTTTCGTAGTAATATTTAATCGATCGGATGTTTTTACCACCACAACGCTGACACACTTGAAGTTGACCTCGAACGCCTTCCTGACATCCCGAACAAGGTTTCATTCCTTAACTTCCACGTTTGATCAGAGAATAATGCTGAGCGCAGTACTCTCTCTTACAAGACCTTTGCACTTCTCCGCGCTACCTTGAGGTAGACACACACACTTTTCAGTCTAGCGAAGAGGCATGGTGCTATATATTACACATTAAATTTTTATGTCACAAAAATGAACAAGCAATTAGAGAAATGAATACAGGACTATTATATAGCATCTCTATTGTTGCAAAAGTAGACAAAAAAAAACAAACTTGTCCTAAGTAAAAATTAACAAGTAATTGGAGAAATAAATACAAGACTCTATTATATAGCATCTCTATTGCTGCAAGGATAAACCAAAATCTTGTCCTAGTAACAATGAGACGCAGAATTCTACATCCAGTTGATACAGGAAGAGAGTTTATCTTTCGTCATGATCTCGTTCGTCGACTTAGGAGCATCGCTCAATCGATGTCAGGATCCAAGGTCAAATGCCGCTCTTCACGAGCTCCTCCGACGTGTTCCAAAAGACCTCTATGCGATGTCGAGGAAGGATCCTGCACACCGTAATCTTGTTAACGAGTACAAGGCGATCGCAGGACGAGAGATCATCACGACAATGCAAGAAGCAACTGCGAGACAAATATAAAGCCCTCACAGGAAAAACAACGCTAAGCCTTCCAAACTCCTTAGACTTCAGCATGAGATCCTAAGTCGATCCTTTCGAGCTACTATCGAGAAAAAAAACTACCCAAAATCGGTCCACATGCACTTAAACGGCAACGTAATCAGATCATGCGTCTTCCATCACCTAAACGTACTGAAAAAGCATACGGAGGTGCTGACAAAGGATTTATTTTCGATCATTCCCATATTCTTCAGCGTAGAGTCGACAACCAACTGCTGCAACTCATTCTACAACCCACCATTCAAGAAGAACTACGCACCCAAACAGCCATCAAACTGGGAGTCGTCATTAATATTCATCTAGTCAAGGAACACAAGACAGTCGACCCGTGGATCAGATCCAAATCTGTGAGCGTGTATCGCAGTGATGATTTTAGTCACATTGTCGATGCAATCTGGACGTTTATCCAGTGTCACATCGAAAATTATCAGGTAATAGAATCGGCTTGGATCTTCGCCGGGGTCAACACTATATCGTTTCAAACTTCAAAATTCACACCATTACGTGGAAGTAAGTATGTATCACTACCTAAATACATCTTGGATATTAAACTCTGCATCAGTGTCAAAAACAACGATGACTACTGTCTAGTGTGGGCTATCCTCTCCGCGCTACATCCCACTGAGGACCATGCCGACCGCGTCTCCAAGTACAAACCCTATCTTGATACACTTAAAACCACCGAAATTACCTTTCCTGCAGCAGTCAAAGACGTTCCTAAACTAGGATCGTTCAACGAAAGACTTTCCATTAATGTCTTCGGACTTGAAAACAAAAATGCAGGTGATAAGCAGTTTGTGGTCCACCCGATGATGATCTCCAAAACAGCCTCACAACGCAATATCAATTTACTTCATCCCCAAAACCATTTCGTATACATCAAAAACTTCAGCTGGTTATGCCGATCTCAGTACTCCAAGCATATAAATCGTGGATATATCTGTTATCGTTGCTTACAATGCTTTCAACAACCTCAACGTCTGCAGGAACACACTTCATCAGCATACTATCAAGAGTTATAGGCTGTTCAGATGCCACATGATGAGACGCTCAAGTTTGAACATCATCACAAAAAATATTCTCATTCGTTTTACACCATCTTTGATTGTGAGGCCATCCTAGAAAAAGTCGAAGGTTCTTGCTAGATCCTAGTCATTCTTTCACTCAAGTGGAACATAAACACGTCTCTTGCTCGATCGGCTATAAAACATGCTGCTCCGTCGATGAATCCTTGTCGTCGGAGTATCATCAGTATCGTGGTGAGGATTGCATTCCGTGGTTCTTTGAGCAACTCGCTTCAGAGCTGAAACGCATTCGAGAGATACGACACCCTCAAGAAAAAAAAATCAAAGGAGTCAAAAAACGTGTCACCGCCAAAGTAGCCACCCACCAACATCATACACAATCACTACGTGGACATATGATTTACTACTCCATGAGAACCTTTCGATCACAACGACATCAAATCTCCACTACACTCATTAACAAAAAAGGATTATGTCCCTTTGATGATAAGCGATTCTACAACGATGGCATTCACACTCTCGCTCATGGACATAAGAAAAACAAGGCCAGCTTTAATATAGTTCAACAAAAAGACAACAAAAATAAGCTCTCCATAAAAAGTGACCCTTTCATACTATAAAGGACTCGACAAAGAGTCAAAAAAGCTTTTCTGAGTTATTAGGAACAGGTGGCGAAGAAAATACATTTTACCTAAACGGTTTTTCTGTGATGGATCGAGACTCCTTACGCACAGGTGGGACAGAAAATAAATTTTACCCAAAAAGTTTTTTCGGTGAGGGATCGAGACTCCTTACGAACAGGTGGCCAAGAAAATACATTGCTCTCTAAAAAAGAACTATCCTTAAAACATGTGGTCCAGAAAATATATTTCTCTCTACCACTTAAGATAACCAAATCTCTCTCTCTCTCTCTCTCTCTCTCTCTCTCTCTCTCTCTCTCTCTCTCTCTCTCTCTCTCTCTCTCTCTTGGTTGTAGACCGCGTTCTTTTCCACTGTGCAGTACAGGTATGATGCTAGCTTTTTCCTTTGTGCCTTCATGATCCCTCGCTCGCTTATTATCAGCGAATTCCCTCTGTCTCTTCTCCGGTTCTGGGTCTCTCAAATATTCCCTTTTGGACAATTTATAACGAGAGTACACTTCCTACTCCACGGAGTCAAGAAGTTCTTGCTTCGGCAGAAACATTTGGACAGCCTAAAATGTCATTATATAATACTTAAACATGAAATTTCGTCAGGAGAACACCACCCTCCTCATTTAGCTTAGCAAACCAAGATTAACTTTCTCTAACCGTCATATATTTGATAACACTCACATCGATGTCAGAATAATTCTCTTAGACCGCCTCGCAAATTTCATTTTATGACACCTGTTTCAATGGCCCAAGATTTCCCAAAAATGTTGGGTCTGGTTTGCCTTAGCTTTGTCACTTCCCTCTATATGACCTTACGTTAATATATCTATCTCACTGTTATCGAACGGACTCTAATTAAAATTCACTTATGCCTCAAAACAGGAGAGGTTAACTATTACAAGCTGCTAAGTTCTTGCAAGCCTAGCCCATACGTCCATCTTAATGGCTACGTGTCACGCTGACCACGACAGAATGTACTGCGAAATTATCTACAAAAGTTTGTACCATTACGTTCATTAAAGAAAAACTAGATGAGGTAGGCCAATAAATTTTGTTTAGGCATAATGTAGATGACCTAATTCCATTTTCAGGCCATTATATAATTCTTCAAATTTTTAACACATTTTTTAACTTTTGAACATAGATGTTTCCAAACATTGGTTAGCACGATTAAGCAAATCCCACTTGACGTAGACATCTGAGATTTGGTATGCGTGTTTGTATGCAGATGTAAATGACTGGATTAAAATTTCAATCAATTATATAAATTTTTCTAATTTGTCTGAAAGTGTGAACATTTTGGACTTTGACTTTTGTGGTCTGGAGCGGGGGCATGTGCGTTTTGCAAAATAAATCTTGTTCATTCCATTTCAATTTGTTTAGATAAAAATTGATTGATTTAGATTTTACCGGTCAGATTTGTTTTATCACCACATAGCAAAGCTCGTTCGTAATCCTGTAAAATATTAGTTCCTACACATGAACTTTTTTGTTGAGATTATTTGAACATTATTACATGGAAGAACAAATATCTCGTGAATTCAGATTGGACAGTAATTAAACTTTTACTCGTAAGCATAACATATTTCCAGATGTACTGAATATTGTTGTATCAGCTTTAGAGGTGATTTGAATCAATGACAGGAATATCGTTTCAACCATAAACTGCTAAATTTTGTGAACACTACAAATAAATAAATCTTCACAATTACCTTGTCGCTAATTTGAATTTCATTTAACGTAGAGAGATTGCTAATTCATTTTACAAGTTTAAGCTATACTTTTATTTTCCTCTTTTTTTTGGTTGTTCAGCTTTGAAAGTATACACTTGTATCTCTTGCAGTCATTTATGCTCGACGGTTAATACCTTGACGATATACAACACGATATTTTTGGATCCATGAATACATGATTGTCACTATGAAAAGTCTTGTGAAGTATATTCAAAATGGAAAGGGAGGGGCACTAGGTATACAAAGTACTTGTTTTTCACGAGAAAAGACAAATCTGACATGACAAGCTAGAATGTATGTCCTATACGTTGGGAATCATACGTAAAATATAATCTGGATCGTTTGTCCCATACGTTGTGAATCATGTTAAATATCGTCTGGCTCGATTGTCCCATACGTTGGGAATCATGTTAAATATAGTCTGGATCACTTGTCCCATACGTTGGGAATCTTATGTTAAATATAGTCTGGATCACTTGTCCCATACGTTGGGAATCTTATGTTAAATATAGTCTGGATCGCTTGTCCCATACGTTGGGAATCATGTTAAATATAGTCTGGATCACTTGTCCCATACGTTGGGAATCTTATGTTAAATATAGTCTGGATCACTTGTCCCATACGTTGGGAATCTTATGTTAAATATAGTCTGTATCACTTGTCCCATACGTTGGGAATCTTATGTTAAATATAGTCTGTATCACTTATCCCATACGTTGGGAATCATGTTAAATATAGTCTGTATCGCTTGTCCCATACGTTGGGAATCATGTTAAATATCGTCTGGCTCGATTGTCCCATACGTTGGGAATCATGTTAAATATAGTCTGGATCGCTTGCCCCATACGTTGGGAATCTTATGTTAAATATAGTCTGTATCGCTTGTCCCATACGTTGGGAATCTTATGTTAAATATAGTCTGGATCGCTTGTCCCATACGTTGGGAATCTTATGTTAAATATAGTCTGGATCACTTGTCCCATACGTTGGGAATCTTATGTTAAATATAGTCTGGATCGCTTGTCCCATACGTTGGGAATCTTATGTTAAATATAGTCTGTATCGCTTGTCCCATACGTTGGGAATCTTATGTTAAATATAGTCTGGATCGCTTGTCCCATACGTTGGGAATCATATGTTAAATGTAGTAAATGCATGCCAAAGACGCAAATTCAACGTTTCATAAAACGAAGATTCACAGGTGTATTGCACCAATAGTTTTAAAACCACGTTACTTTAAAATAGAACAATCATGAGATACTTTCAACGCGAATGGAATGAAGTTGTTTCAATTACAAGATTTTAAGCTGTTGAGATATAGTGAACATAACAGGCATGAAATTTTAAAGAAAAAAAGTGAGATGGAGATATACATTTATAGTGTATATAAAGTAGCATGTGTGCTGGAAAATAAGGAAATGTATAATCTTGGAGTTAGATCTTTTATTTGTTTAAAAAATTAGTGATAATCTAATTTGTTTCTCTCTGGTAACGTCAGCCTGTGTCTTATATAGCCAGTCATGGAAAGTGCTTTTAATAACACCCTTGTCCGACCGTCACATTTCTATTTGAATTTACTTCAGCTTCTCGTGCTTTTTCTCTAGGGTTGGATGGGTGGTCTGCGGAGTTAACTTTGTGGGTGATTATGTGTGTCACTTTTGTCACAAAACAGGTCATTTTTCACGAGTATGCTTCTCATCACAACAACATATCGCTGGAGTGACACCGCCTAAAAGGGGTCAGAATGTAATCATCTCTTTCTTCCTCTCTTTCGATCTCCATTATTATCGTTAAAATTGGTGGAGATCCTTTTTAACATGAAAAAAAAAAAATCCATCATGAAGTCAAGTGTCACTCCGCAAAGACTGAAGTACTCTTTTGTGAGTTTTGCACCTTTCGCCCACAAGAATGGACATTTCTTAACATCAGCACCAGGAATAACATTGCGAGAAGTAACAGAGTTACCATTGCGATGATTTCCAGCAGCAACAGACACATAGCCGGTGAGAATTCTTCCTGCAGTAACACCTGAAATCTCCGACATTTCGAATGCATACAGTACCAACGTCTAGCCCAGTCCCGGACAAAGCTACCTGCAACCCAGACTGAATTACATCTATCCATGCCATAAATATAGATTTCCATGGGTCTAACAAGGACATCTCAGTCAGGCCCCAAGTCAACGACAGCCGCATTGACAGTTTCCTTTCCAGTAATAGTGACTTTAATTTTTACAGTTTGAACTCCTTCTGTATTACAGACAATACGTGTATTGTTTACCATTCATTTAATATATAATTCGTTTCATAGAGAGAATTTTTCTGGACTGTGGTCATTCTCACACAGGTATGTTTTCGCTATGTCATATTTTGTTTCTTAAATAGAAAATTGCAAGGATATTGCGTCAATTTAAAAATATTTCCAAATCACTGATCCAATTTATGCTGTATGTAATTTTTATTTAGTAACAATAGTTTTTCTATACCTATTGCAGTAACATTCATCGCAGTTGCTAAGGTTTACAGAGAGTGTGAATGAACTTACAGACCTTAAATTGCATTCCATCGGCTAAGCTTTTACATCAGAATTGTTCTTACTGAAATTTGAAATCACCGTAAGTATGTTTCGTTACTAACAATCATAACAAAGTCTTACCGTATTTGCCTATTTTAGCGGGGAAGTGTAATTTCCGCCTAGCCGTCTCAAACATATTGATGCAGATGTTATTTTGTTTTGTCAGCTCAATGGGGTTCGATAATCTCACTGAGGTTTTTCTCTCATGTTTTCATACGAGTCATATGAATGTCTCGGCGATAACGCCATAGAAACGGCTCTAATGCCTTCAAACCAGTCAGAAGATGTGTTTCCTTCTCTCGTTTGGCAACATTAGTCGATGGTGTCGTGTTGTTCATTGTATATGTGTGCTTAAATGATAGAATAGTCGAGTGTCCGAGCAATCGCTCGACACTGAGTTGTATGAATCTTGCTTTAGATCTCATAAGACATGAGCAGCTATCGGCCAACAAACGGCCAATTTCTGAGTCGAATTTGTTTGACACAATAGGGCGATACATTTTCTTCCACGCATCAAGGTAGTTTCGGTGATACACGTCCAATTCACGGTTGCACTAGACCACACCGAACCAGTTTTACGATTTTAATGATATTTTCACTTGTGCTCTCATGTTTGTTTAAATGCAGTTATATACGCGCATGTCAAAGCTAGACTGAAAGTTAACTGACTTCATTCTTATTAGGGTAGCAACAACACAAAACTAAAATTCGTACCTTTCTTCCTCGTCATTATATTTGATGCCATTCACTCTCTGAAAACATTTTAATTCACTGTGTGCACGCACTTTTTTTTATTGATATTATGTATGCAATAGTATGTATGCAATAAGACTTCTATGACCAGCTACAAGAAGTTGTGGATAAAACACCGAAGAAAGACATTCTGGTTGTGCAAGGCGATTAGAATGCCAATATAGGCGAGGACGCTTGCATGAACTGGAAAGGAACATGTGGGCATTGCTGCAATGCACAGACCAACCAGAGAGGCCTGAGGCTCCTGGAATTCGCTAGTTACAACGACCTTATGCTGGCAAACACCTTCGGCCAACACAAAGTATCCAGAAGATGGACATGGCACAGTCCAAGCGGAGACCATCACAGTCAGATCGACTACATCATTGTAAAGAGGCGCATACAGTCAAGTGTAAACATCGCCAAGACTCGAAGCTTTTCCGGAGCGGACATTGGAAGTGGCCATGATCTGGTGATGATGACCTTCAGGCTACATCTAAAGAAGGTCAAGAAAGATAACCAAACAAGAATAAAGTTCGATCTCGAGAAACTGAAGGATCCAGAAGTAGCAGAAGCCTTCCAAGCAAAGATTGGTGGGAAATTTGCACCGCTCACCATCTTCGACGCTGACGATACAGACATGGACACGTTGATCACCACCTTTAATACAGCAACGACCGAAACAGCCAGCGAGATCCTTGGTAGACATCGCCCAGTCAAGAAGCCCTGGGTCACAGCTGAGGTCCTGAACCTGTGTGACAAGAGGAGGGAGCTGAAGAAGAAGAAGAATGATACAGAAGGGGCAGAGCAGTATAAGGCAGTCAACGGAGAAGTCAAGAAAAGCATGAAAAAAGCAAAAGAGAACTGGATAGAAGAACAGTCCAAGGACATTGAGGGAAATTTGAAAAGGAACAACAGCAAGAAAGCGTACCAGCTGGTCAAAGATCTAACAAGCACAAAACAACGGCGAGTTACCTCCTTACAGGACAAAGCCGGAAGCTTCCTCACAGAAGAAAAAGACATTCTGAAAAGATGGACAGAGTACTGCGCAGAACTTTACAACCACCAACCCATAGTAGATCCAGAGGTACTGAACGTCCCTCCAGCAACTAACAACGACAACCACCTTATCCTACGGGACGAAGTAGAAGCAGCAGTGAGATCGTTGAAAAAGAGGAAGTCGGCAGGAGTGGACAACATCCTAGCAAAACTGGTCCAAGAAGGGGGAGAAGCAATGATTAGCGCCCTCACAAACATATGCAACAAGACCTGGCTAACAGGAGAATGGCCATCGCCGTGGACACAATCACTGATCATCACCCTCCCCAAGAAAGGCAATTTACAACAGTGTCAAAACCACCGTACAATCAGTCTTATAAGCCATCCAAGCAAAATCATGTTAAGGATACTGCTAAACAGACTAAAGCTACAGGCTGAAAAGATCATTGCCGAGGAGCAGGCAGGTTTCAGAGCAGGGTGCAGCACAACAGAGCAGATCTTCAACCTCAGGATATTGTGTGAGAAGTACCTCCAACACCAGCAAGATCTGTACCACGTCTTCGTGGATTTCAAGAAGGCATTTGATAGGGTATGGCATGCAGCCTTGTGGGCAACCATGAGACTGTACAACATCAATGCCAACCTCATCACAGTAATAGAGCACCTGTATGACAAGGCCACCAGTGCAGTATACTTCAACGGTAGCATAGGGGACTGGTTCAGAACGACAGTCGGAGTCAGACAAGGCTGTCTGCTCTCTCCCACACTATTCAACATCTTTCTGGAGAGAGTCATGGCTGACGCGCTTGAAAAGCATGAAGGGACAGTCAGCATCGGAGGCAGAACAGTCACCAACTTACGTTTTGCCGACGACATTGATGAACTAGCAGGAAATGAACAAGAAATAGCTAGTTTAGTAGAGAGCCTCGACAAAACCTCTGCAGCCTACGGCATGGAAATCAGTGCAGAGAAGATCAAACTGATGACCAACAACACCAAGGGCATCATTACTGACATCAGGGTCCAAGGTACGAAGCTAGAAACAGTCCACAGCTTCAAGTATTTGGGGGGAATTGTAACAGATGAAGGATCAAAGCCTGAAGTACTCTCCAGGATTGCACAGACAACAGCAGAGCTGACAAAACTGAAGCCCATCTGGAACCACAAGAACATCGCACTCAGTTCAAAGGCCAGACTGATGCACTCACTGGTTATCTGCATATTTCTCTACCCCTGTGAATCATGGACCATAACAGCTGACTTAGAGAAAAGGATACAAGCCACAGAGATGAGATGCTTCCGGAAGATCCTAGGCGTCTCATACAAAGATCGTGTCACCAATGAAGAAATACGGCAAAGGATCAGATAAGCCATTGGGCCTAACGAAGACCTCCTGAGCACAGTGAAAAAACGTAAACTGCAGTGGTTTGGGCATGTCTCACGATCATCAGGACTTGCCAAGACAATCCTGCAAGGCATTGTACAAGGAAGAAGAAAGAGAGGCAGGCAGAGAAAGAGGTGGGAAGACAACATTCGAGAGTGGACAGGCTTGACATTGAGCGACTCAGTGAGAAAGACGGAAAATCGAGAGGAATGGAGGAAGCTGATTCTTCGGTCTTGTGTGGTGCCCCAACGGTCTACCAGACTACGGGACTGATGATGATGATGATGCAATAGGAAGATACACTCAATATCGGCTTATTAGTAACATCCATAAAAAAGCGAATTCCTTTTTCCAAAATGATTTGAATCAAAACAATAACATCCGTAGTCACCCTAAATATATGTTCCGCTTTTGTTATAAAAAGGAAAGTAATAAAAAAAAAACTAATTAAAAAAATAAAATAATATACAAAAGAAAAATAAAGAAAACAAGAACTGCATGCTTAGAATAATTTGTTATAATCGTCTAACAGGCTGTATATATGTATTTTGGTTCCTTTAAATTTCTATTGATCACTTTACGGTCATATTGTATTTTTTATTACTTTTTCTATCTCAATGTATTTTTCTTATCGAACCTAGAGGACTCGGCTCAAGTATCCAGGAGGATATTGTTACGATGTCATTTTTAGGAACTTTTAGAATGTATGATTTTTGGAGTGTAATTTGAATTCATATAATTTTAATAAAAGTATGGTTTTGGAATTGTAATTTAAATTCACATAAGAAAGAAAATGATTGTTAGAATTTTGGTATTATCTGATTCTTCTATGGAGAGTTTAACAAAGCCGTCAGTACTACAGCTATGTATTGTAAAATAAGTAGATGCTATTATTCATTGTATATTGTGTTTCTACGCCAGCTTCATTATAAGACAACAGACGAATCTAATAAACTAGATCCATTACAAGCTATGATTTACGAATTCCAAGACATTAGTGTAAACAAAAGCTAGTCAGGGTCTGAGTGTACATAGAGCGGTTCTGACCAAGCCAGGTATCATTGTAGCATGTGGTTTTCGTGATCCAAGGGTAAAATGAAGCTGGAGATTGTAAGGCATGCCATATTATGGCAAGGCCGATGTCTCGCAGAATGGACATCGACTATATATACTCGACGCACCCACAGCTTCGTTAAGAATTGCCATACACTTAGACCTCGACTTCCCATTTTCCACTTCGATCCCGCACCTCTTTACACATATTAGCGATGTAACAACTTAATCGCTAGAGTGACACCGAAGTCAGAATTGCACCTTCTATCCTCTCTTTCGCCTACGACCAGAACAATAAAGGAATCAGAACCATCAACATTTCAATTTCCATTCTTTCATTAAAACTCTAAGAGAATGTAATATCTCCCCACCAAAAGCGAGTCAGTCCACACCATCTAACAATTTAGACTAGCTCAAGAACGGTAACTCGTTTGCACGATACGAGTTACCTTTGTAAACTGTTTGCACACCTCAGATCAAAAAGCGCAGCGATGGTCAACACTGCAAAGTAACATAACGAGCGTTAAAAACAACTGGCAACTTAACCTTGGCTGAATTTGACGTCTTTAGAGAAAATTAATCTCACAGAAAAATACTGCGTGGAAACATATCAAGAAAAGAATCAATGTTAAATATTCTACAAGTTATAGAGCTTTGTGTGTCTTAGATTTGAAAATATGTAAGTATGATAAAAAGAAACGATGAGAAGATCAATGTCAATTACATTTAAAAAAATAACGCATATACGATTTAAATTTAAATGAAATTAATAGTAAAAGAATAATGTTTCGAATAGGTCTATTCAGAGGATCCAGTCATTTACAACATATCTATAATCTGAAATGAAACCTAAGCATTTGGAAGGGTAAGATTGCATTTCTCAGTTATATTGTAAACTGTCTGTTAATGTTTCGAACAATAAACGAAAAAGAAAATTAACTGAATTACGAACTAAAAACTACATCAGTCTACCCACCTCCTTAATCTCCCTATCGAATTCTATTCTGCATCTCCCTACTTAATGCTCTCTCTCTCTCTCTCTCTCTCTCTCTCTCTCTCTCTCTCTCTCTCTCATTTACTTTATTCAGTCAACTGTGTTCTTTGTTCAACGGAGAAAATATTGTTATTGATCAAAGATCCCCTCTTCTCTGCCTATATTTACTGTATATATAAACATGCACATTGATTGTTGAGTTTACTTTCAGTCATTTTATGCCAGTATTTGAAAATGCCAATCAACCACTAAGTTAAATGTACAATCAAAACATTAAACTTGGCTTGGCGTGTTTAATGACATAACCGAGATAAATCTCTGTGACTGGTATTGCCTTCACAAGAGCTGTCCTTAATCCAGCTTAAGTCTATTTCACAGTGGCTCTGACCTATATATAGGGATTTCCCCCACATCTACCACAAAACCTTTTTAAAATCTGTAGACTATGAATTAGGTCACTAAGTGTATCTCCCATTACTTACTGCTCACTTCCTACTTGTTAAAAACATTCGGAACTGAAATATGTAATGTTTTTTGGGAAAAGAAAAAACTCCTTCCTATTTAATAAGGGATCCCAAAGATGCATATTTACACACTTGATACCTTGAACTAATTTTCCATGAAGTGTTCAGGCTGTTAACAGATCCATGCGTTAGAGAATATAATTAGAATGCACTTAACGATCAACAGGTTTATTAACAAATCTGCAATATAAATAACCCATAAACCCAGTTACCAGGGTGTCAATAATGCAGTCTATAAATAATATGCAATGCGTGGCTTTATTTATAAACAAATTATAAACAGCGCGTCCCGCTGTTGGAATTCAGAGACAAAGTCAAACCAAGCAGTACTGTGAAAGTTTCATTGGTGAGTATTCGTTTCTTCGTTTATTTATGCAAAATTTATTGTACCCTTAAACGAACTTTTCAAATTTTTATGGCCCCATTACTTGCAACTGAGGTATTTTGAGATGGTCATGTCCGTCCGTCCATCCGTGTGTATGTCCGTTAAGAGAAGATTGTTATCAAGCTAGCCCAGAATTAACTCAACTAAGACAAATGAGAATTTCCTAGGCATATTTGTATTCATACCTGATTAGATTTGAACTTTTTGGATTTGTATTTTTATGTTACTAAAACCTTGTTATCGTAAATAAGCAGAAAAAATTCAGATAGGCAAACACCATTTGGTAGGCATACTTGCATTTATATAAATCAACTGATCAGATTTTTCACGCCATTACATCAATTTTTCAAAAGTTTTTAAAATATTTTTTTTTTTAACTTTTGGGAATATTTTTGCGCAAATGCAGCCTTAGAATGATTAAGGAAAATATATATGTAGTAGATTAATACAATTTAGTTCGCACATTTGTATTTATATGTAGATGGAAAATAGTTTTCAGAGTTTATCATACATGAAGCATATACTGGCAGAAAATGTAGCACCACTTAATATATGTGTATATTAATAAATTTATGCGTGTGTGTCTCTTTACATGTTTGTGAAGTATTATCCATTAACATACACATATTGTATCTGTTCTAACCTTTAAAAATGACTTATTACTAGCTCATTAATTTTTTATATTCATAGAAGAGTAAAAACGAAGTAGGCATGGTATATTATACAAACATCTTTTTTAACTAAAACATAGAAATTTCTGTAATTCATTATTCAAATGTGCACACTGAAAAACTCTGATATGTATAATTATCTTTTCGCAAAATGCAAGACGCTATATTTATTGTCATATTTATTTGATACACTTAACAAGACACTAGGTTTCTTGTCATATTTATTTGATACACTTAACAAGACGCTAGGTTTATTGTCGTATTTATTTGATACGCTTAACAAGAGAAAATGTCTTAGCAAGTCAGCAATATAGTAATCACCACGACTGTTATATTTTATGAACACTATGAATAAATAAAACCACACAATTATATTGATGCTAATTCGAAATTTTATTCCAATTAGAGAGATTGCTGACTCATTTTCAAACGTTTTATTTATACCTTTTAATTTGTTGTTCTATCAATGTCACCTGGAGATCACAAAATTATTAAGAGTGAGTTTCAGAATGAGAGTTTGATTTTACCAATCACAAAATGAGGTCACTTTTTACCAATCACAAAATGAGGTCACTTTTTACCAATCACAAAATGAGGTCACTTTTCAAAGCTAGTTTTTTATTGGCAGATTGTGAAAAATAAAGCTCATTGTTTTTTATCTCCAGCCCAGGTACATTTGTCTGCATTTAGAAAACTCCCCACTATCTATGAGGCGTCGTAGCGGACAAAAGCTGGTCCAATCAGAACGTTACCGTTGAAATTTTAATGTCATATGTCTAGAATTCCAATTTCACGTGTTGTATCAAAAATGCTTGTCCTTAAAGTTCCATTTTCTAGGTCGAGATTTTAAATTGTATCTGTTGAATTAAACAGTAGTGGTTGAAAATTATATTTTCTATGTTGAGGTTTTAGATTGTGTCGTTTGAATTAAACGACGGTGGTTCAAATTTCAGTGTCATACGTCGAGAATTCCTAATTTACGTATTGGTTCAAAGAGTTCATGTTGAAAGTTCCATTTCATACGCTGAGTATTTAGATTTGATCTTTTGAATTACACAGCGCTGGTTGAAAATTCGATGTACAATGTCGAGTTTTTAGACTGTATCTTCTAAATTACACAGCGTTGTTGAAATTTAATGTCATATGTCGAAAGTTTCAATTTAACATGTTGAATCACATTGTATGGGCTGAAAGTTCTATTTCATATGTTGAGTTTTTAGATTGTATCTGTTGAATTACACAGTGGTGGTTGGACATTTTATTGTGCTTGTCAGAATTGCTTTTTTTATATGGTGAAATGATGTGTTGGTGTTAAAAATAGCACAATGTCCACTTTAACAAGTCAAAATAATATCAAGTATTAAGATACATCATTCGTGTATTCAATTATGAGGCGCCATTATATTTCATGCATTTACAGTTTGAAAGTTACCATTCACAGGTCGAGAATTAATACGAATTTCTTCGCTAGAGGTCGCTCTCGTGAACGGACCGTGTTATTTGTAAACAAGGAGGCTGCTTCTCGTCGCTGTGAAATTCAACAGATAAAATCTAAATACTCGCCATATGAAATGGAACTTTCATCACAAACAGTTACATTCAACGTGTAAATTAGGGAATCTCGACATATGATACTGAAATTTCAACCACCGCTGTGTAAGTCAAAATATACACTGTAAAACGTTGACATAGAAAATAGAACTTCAAACTACCACTGTATAATTCAACACATAATATCTAAAATCTAGAAAATGGAACATTAAGGACATGCAGTTTGATCCAACACGTGATATTGGATTTTTCGACATACGACATCGAAATTTCAACTGCAACTTTCTCATTGAACCAGCTTTTGTCCGCTACGGTGCATCATAACTATCGTCATTAAATTCATCATCATGGTTAGGAAATGTAGCGCTTATTACAGTAAGAATTGGGAGCCGCGATGGCACAGTGGTGAGCGTGACGGACTCATGACAGAAAGGATGCGGGTTAGAATCTTACACTCGGACCAGACTGGTTCAGCCACAGTAGTGTGTCCTTGGTCAAGGTACGTTACTCCAATTGTCTCGGTACTAATTAACCTATTTGTGTTGCTGTGCCATAAAGTACCAAACCAAACAGTAAGAATTATAAAATAAATGTCGTTTATTTGTAACAAATGATAAGTGTTCATCTTTATCTCTTGCAGTGATTTTGGCGCTATGGGCAATACCTGGACGATAAACAACACGACATTTCCCACCAAGGAACCATTGATACATAATTGCCACTATTGGAGTTCGTTTGAGCATTACCCCAAATGGAAAGGGAGACAGCACGAGGTGTTCAAAGGGCATGCTTTTCACAAGAGAAACTTTATGACATGTACAAAGGTTGTGGTCAAAGCCATGAAAAACTGTCATGCTTGTCCCCCACATTGGGAATCGTATGTGAACTGCAGCCAGGAGGCTGCAATCCTTGCCAGTGAATTTAATAAACGTTGCCATGATATTTCTGTTAAGATAGTATTTATCAAACCAGCAGTTGCAATCATGGATGACATATCCGACTTCATGAAAATCTTCAAAGTCGTCAAGAGATCAAAAAAATTGTTTCAGGAGGATGAGGCTGTTTTACTGGAGGAACATTTGCTTGGAGATTTCAAGCATTTCTTGTCTGCTACAGGACTGACCTTTGGGGAAGACTACGAAGAATTACATGCCTTCTCGCATTTTACCTACCAGATGACAAACGGACAAATAGTGATATCTGACTTGAAAGGTGTTGTCCATGGCGGGGTCTTCAATTTGACAAACCCCACTATTCATTCTCGTGACATACGTTTTGGGCCAAAGGATGACGGGGAAGCTGGTATTTCAAGAGTATGCATAAATCATCAATGCAACAAGATCTGCCAGAGCATAGGACTTGCTCCAATATGCTTCGGTTGATTCTGACTAAGAGCTTATAGAGTTATGGCTTTCGTATCAAGCCAGGAAAGCTGACATCCGCGATAGTGACGGGGAATCCAAAAAAAAGCAAACGCCCTTTGCAAGGAAAATATCAGACACATATTGTGTCGTCATGTACTAAGCGAAAACGATTAAGTTATCAACAGCACCCGTGTCGTCAGTATGTACATAAGAAATAAAATATTTGGAGAAACCCTATTTCAGAGCGGACGACACATACGAAGAACAATTATAAACACATCAACGCAGACTGTTAAGTTGAAACCAAAGTCGCTCAGTTTGCTGCAAATATCAGGACTAAAATGTTTTGTTTGGCTGGTTTGGTGATTTACGGCACAACAACACAAATAGGGCATTTATTGCTTAGGCAATTGAACTAAAGTGCCTTGCTCAAGGACACACCACGGTAGCTGACACAGGCTGGTCCTGCGGTAGGATTCGAATCCTAACCCTTTTATTTCCTGAGTCCTGCACTCTGAATTAAACCACTGAGCCACCGCGGCTTCCGGAAAAAGTGTATATATATATATATATATGGTAAATTTCACAGTGAAATAAAGAGATATACCAGCGGTTTAATCGGTCTTTGTTTTAAGGTACTTGTAAGATCTGTTAACATGCGAGGCGAAGTCACGTGTTGTCTAAAGAATATGCAGAATTGCTTGTCTCAAAGGCATACCTTCCATTATAATTTCTTGAAATAAGACAACTAACTAGTATGGGAGTGGCGACAGAAAGCGAATTAATAATTGTATAAACGCCCTATAGGTTTATGGGGGAGGGATACGATTGAGAGCCGATCGTGAATCTAAAATGTTGGTTCATAGCTAGTGGTAGCAGTGTCAGACGTGGTTGACGTCAACGGAGGTTACAGATCCAAACTTTACAGAACTAATCATGAATTAACATTATTCCGTAAGTTTACATTAATATGTCACTTGAGAGCCAAACGGAAAATCATATGTTAAAATTCTCCATAGGAGTAGCTTTTAGGGTAAATGGTAACATTATTAGAAGTTGTTTACCATGGCTGTGTTCACATGGAAATCCTATTTTAACTTTGGGATTGTCATTGGAAATTTCCATATTTAAAACTTTCTAGAGCCGTATAGGAAATGTAATGTTAATATTTGTTGACATTCAATCTAACACACACACACACATGCATGCACTCATGAACACACGCCACATCACACACACACACACACACACATGCGCACGAGTGCACATGCATGCATGTATATACACATCACACACACACACAGATGCACACACACACCACCACCACCACATCACACACACACGCATGTGCGTGCATGCATGTGCACACAAATACATGCATGTACACATTCACACATACACATACTATCTAACAAGAAGGTTAGAGGTGTTTAAACATACACGTTGTACATACATACATACATACATACATACATACATACATACATACATACATACATCTTACAAGAGGTGGGTAGGATGCAAAAAAAGGGGGATTAAGTCACACAAACATGTTATCCAACATCCACTTGTTATTACTATCCAATACCCGCTTTTTTGTTTCAGTCCAACACACACACCCTACTATTACAGCACCTGCTATTTGATTACAATCTAACACACACCTTACTCTACAGCACCAGCTTATTCACACGCACGCACGCACGCACGCGCGCGCGCACACACACACACACACACACACACACACACACACACACACACACACACACACACTGTACTCTCCAGAACCCACTTTTACTATCCTATACTCCAAACATAGTATCTATCAGAAAGGGTAGGAGTGTTTATACACACATTATACTTGCAATACACAAGCATACAACCACCCAGTGAAAGAGGGGGGATGAAATATACACACAAGCAAAGGGTGGGTTTGTTTATAGAAACTATACACACCATACCACATACAAGCATAAGAGAAGGAATAAGGTTTTTCTATGTTTTAGCAATAAACACACACACACACACACACACACACACACACACACACACATGAAGCATAAATTGGCAATAACTTTGAGTAGTATCTCCCTTTTAATGAGATCTGGATGGTCATGTAAAAGGCCGTTTGGTTTCTACCACAATTCTTCCTTGATGATCAAACCTCCAAGATCGGGCACCATAGGCCGCGCATTACATACTCCATTTATTCCAACCCCAAGGATTAACGAATATGGGAAAGGAAAAGTAAGGATGGTTAAAGTCACTTTCCCAGTCCTCAGTTGGTGGAATGAGGGGTTCCGGCTTATGATGTTGATGTTTGCTCTTGTGATTGAAGGAATAAATTGTATTATCCATTCTGTTACTTCATCTGGGCCGTTTTTCTTTTCTCTATCTTCTCTTCTTCCTGCAGCAATGAGACTACTAACACCTTAGTTGTTTGAAATGGCCCATCTCCCTCTTGAAAACTCTCCCATTTAGAGAGAGTTCCAGACATTCCATTTGACCTAGGAGATGATGCACATACTTCAAGTTTCTTTTAACCAGTCCTTATATTCTGACAGCTCATCATTCGGTCTTGACATGTAACGATGCATGGAAAGTTCTGTCACAAGTCCAAAAGGATCGAGTGAACCATATGAGTTCCAGTGGTAATCCGAATGAAGTTCAATATATTGTGCTGACGTGCCAATAGTCTTGATGTATCACAGTGATATAATCCCAAATGTCTTTAGATGAATTCACAGTAATTTAATACAGCTACTAAATCCGAAAGTCTTAATACTTTGTAATTCCAAAGAATATTCGAAATAAATAAATCCTTTTAAATGAATTGATCACAAATATTTGCCTCTTCTAAGACTGATGATTAAGCTAGGAATAACTAATTTTCCTAATAAATCATTTCGAAGTCACTGTCAATAAGGTCAAGTATTTTAACACCTACCCAATCAGGAATTAGGTCAGCTGGATTTCCCTAGTGGGAATCCCATGACCTGAACTCTTCTCATCAACATGTTTACTTCGAATAAAAATACATCCCACTATCTTGCAGCCATAATGTGTTTGCTAAATTCATGACCCCATCCTAAAGTACAAACCAACAAAGTACAAAATTAACTACTTAATATGTTATTTATTAAAGTGACCCTTGCAATCAATAATCATGACAATTAACACACACACACACACACACACACACACACACACACACACACACACACACACACACACACACACACACACACACACACACGACATGCATGACACAGGTACAGAAGATCGGCATAAAGAATGTGAAAGAGCATGTTCAAAAATGAATTTTTTTTCTGCATAAAAACAATAAAAACACCATTTTTTTAAAAATCAACTTTAACTATGAAGAGGGAGTATTGTGGCACCTCCTTCGTCTTCGTTGGTGAACAAAATACAGACAATTTTGTCCACACGCAATGGAATCTGATCCTTGTATTCTCACCTTATTGCGTTGAGTAGATACAGAATTTCTTCTCATAAAGTCCATGACGTCGTCTTCCAGAGGAGGGAATCCATAAGAAACAAAATATTCCACACTGTGATTGTTGGGAAAGTAGACAGCTAGCCAGTGAGTTCCTGGTCGATGATTGTCATCTGTATTGACGAGACTTGAACATCTTTAGATTTTTTATGTGAAAGTTCTTCTTTAACACACACTACGGGATTTCAATAAACTGTGTACGAAATGTGAGTCAGAAGTGATAAAATTCCCAGGCATCCATTTTTTCACATCAGTTTACACGTTAATTTTTCCTTGAAAATATCAGTTAAGTCGAAGAACAAGTGGTCTACGTACTCTGTTGTAAGAGAGGTTCACAGGGGTTTGCTCTTAAGAGAAGTAAGTGGAGTTAAGAAATGGTTACTTAAATATTTATACCAATTTTTTCAAAATCTGGTCTTCTGAGATGAGCGTCCATGCCTCTTCCAGGTACTTCACAACTCGTCTTCTTTACTCATCAGACAACATTTGTCTTGTTGATTCTGACTAGACTGATTGGCTTGACATCCATAACAATGTTCTCTGCCTGGGCTTTATAATTTGTTCAGTCATGTCAGGAGCGAAACAGGAAACCAAATGTTCTTGTTCTGGCCATCTTGGCATCATGACTACTTTTGTTTACTTCTTTAATTGTGCTTTGTGACTGCTGTGGTTGTTGTTCTTGATATCCATCTCCACTGGTTCATGTTCCGTCTGTCCAAGTGATTGTAAACCTGTTTGTTGAATATTTCGATGAGGAAAGTAGTTTGATCTCCAGCCACCTTCTTTTCTTCCAATAATATAGGATCACGTCCCTCGAACTGATGATTTCCAGAAGATTGTAACATTTTGAATGTTAGATGACGTTTAATGTGTTAGTCAGAGCTACTGCAAATTGATGTTTCACACATAGGTGGCCCTCTTTGGGCCGATTTTATCGGATGTAAATGACCCTCGTCGCTGTCTTGGTCTGGAGTGAAATCAAATCCCCATAAAGCATATTCTCCTGCATAATCATCGAACACAATGCCATGGGTGCAGTTGGTACCTAACTGTCCTGTGGCTCTAAACAGTGTCATGTATGATCTCATGTAATTTTTCTGGACAAAGGTAGGTTCAAATGGCCTGGTATACAACGTCCGGCCGTAACTTAGACACGTTGAAGAGTTCGAACTCGAAAGAATGGTCGATTGCTCCGTTGAGGACCACATTGCTGGCGATGCCACTGAGGACACATTTTGGAAGCTGCCCTGGGAAAACATGATCTTCAGACTTGGATATGAGCCCAAAGCAATGGTGAAGACTTTCAATTTCATTCGTCGTAGAGGAAATTTGGCTGTCGTTCTACTCCGAGTTTAAACGTTATCGTTTCACGCTTTTGATAACCTTATACGCGTCGCATGTAAAGTCTGACTTCTTTCTATATTCTTTTTGTACTCATTAGCATCAGCCATCATATGGAACGCGGTGCTACTTCGATTCAGTATCAAACGTACATCCGCTCCATTCAACAAATATTTGTCTTATAACCACGTGTTAAAATGCAAATGATCCATCATGTCTAAATTGTTCCTTATTTGATTTTTTCCAGCGGTCGTTAAATCCAATATTGTGATTTTCATCATCACTTGCAATCAACGCTGTTTCGCTTAACTTGTCCAGATTGTCAGGTTTCCATAACTCTGAATATGCTCTTGGCTCCTTTCCGTAAGTCATATATTCAGGGTGCGCTCGGTAAGGGTAGGTATCCAATTTGCTACTCACCAGTTTATTCAAGTACAATCAACATCACTGAACACTGAATGCATGAAATTGTTGACGGAGTTACTCTGGCATCGGAGCCTGGATTGGTGTAATCTTCGGTTTGTTCTTTGATTTCAAATTCGATGGGCTCTGAGATAATCGTAGACGAAACATGATACAATTCTATCCATTGGGATTGTTGCATCGTCATCATCGTCAGTGGTATAGGAAGATCATCTTGGAATAATAGCAAGAATCTCGATTTATCATTTTCCAATTTTTAATTAGTAATTGAAACGTCAGTTCTCTGACAGCTGTTGTTATTTTAGTATTCTATTCCAGGGCAGCTGCGTGTCTATGAGGTCTGTAAAGCTTTCTAAGTCTCTTTCTGTGGTGTGGAGGAGGAATTAATGTCATTATTAGAAGAGTGAATGTTGCTTTGTGGTGACTTTTCTTTTCAAAAATACAATATTTTGTCGAAGATCTCTTTTTATACTATCATTGGCACTGTCAACGTATCGTTTACTGACAGGAAGATAATGAAATGTATAAGCAGCAGGGAGGGTGGATCCTACAAAGTTTCCAATTAGAGATTACGCTGAAATCTAAAGCTTCCAACAAAAACGAAAATACAAACGTCAATAACGTCAAAACCGAATCTCTAACCGACCCGAAACTTTTCCGATCAGTATAGCTTATTTTTATTACTTTATTTTTTTATTTTTGTGTTTTTGTTTTTTATGGCGTGTTTTGTTTACTTGCGCGCTCACTCATTCTTTGTCGTCACCCTCCCTGATACTGTGTGGGTTTGACTTAATTAAATCATTATTATACCAATAATGGAATCTCACACAGCTAGATCAGCTCGACAGCGACTAGAGTCAATTAAAAAATATATCCCTGTTGGTGATATTGTCAAGCAAAAATTACAAGAACGTCAACAAACACAGGAAGAATTTGCCGAAGGAACAGAACAGTTATTTAAACCGGTTACAGAGGCTACAAAAGGTCTTCTTCCCACGTTAGAGCAAACCGCTAAAGCAACTGGAAAAATAGCAGAGAGAACTTAAAAAACAAAAAGATTCTAAGAGAACTTCCAGGTGAAATAGCTACTGTTCAACCAATGCGAGAAATACTTGAAGGTATTGACCAAAAGGATCATACACCAGAACCAGAACTAAAACCAAAACAAGTAAGGGCCAGAACTGAAGTGAATGATAAATTTACCGAAAGAGATATTTCCTTCATAAAAAATATTGAAACGGTAAGATTACCTGCGCTTGCCGTGCACAGCTTTGATCAGAGAGAAAAATTTCTAAAACTTGAGTACGCCGATGATAATGTACGTCGTGAAACCTGGTACAAATGGATATTTCGCATACACCACGGAGTTTATCAGGCCCGAAATAATGATCCAAGATATATTGCATTTGATAATGGAATAAACAATTATCTTAAACAGTTACAACAACGACAACAACAACAACAACGACAACCACTATAAACAACAGGTAAGGAAAAAGAATGGTAGGATTCAAATTCTGAACCTGGCGCCACTGGAAGTGGTATTGGTACAGGTACCAGGGGAAGTGGTCTTATTACCTCATGCCCCAATAACACCCTTGCCGATGTTAAACGATTAGAAATTCTGATTGGCGGAAAACGAGCTGGTAATAATTCCCCAGAAATCATTAATAAAGCAGCTGCTATTTGTCAGAGATTATTTGCAGGCGGTATTATGGATATTAATGTTTATCGATCCCTCATTGATGAAATCGCCGATGATTACCACAGTGATTAAGAATATTGGATGTGGCTTAATTAAATCAGTATTATATCAATAATGGAATCTCACACAGCTAAACTAGCTCGACAGCGACTAGAGGTAATTGAAAAATATCTTCCAATCCGTGATTCTGTCAAACAAAAATTACAAGCGCGTCAGGAGTCTCAGGTGGAATTTGCAGAAGGTGCATAACAATTATTTAAACCAGTTACGAAGGATACCAAAGATCTTCATCCTGCGTTGGAGCAAACCGCTAAAGCAACCGGGAAAATAGCAGAAAGAACTAAGAAGACAAAAAAGATTCTAAGAGAACTTCCAGGTGAAATAGCTGCGGCTCAGCCACAAATACAAGAAGAAATACAACAAGTACTTGAGAGTGTTGACAAAGTTCGTGAGGAGGTCGGTGATGTAAGGGATCTTGTTGCGCCAAACCAAAACCAAAACCACCAGCCCGATTAACCGAAGAGGGTCGTAGGATACTTCGAGAAAAAGCTGTAGCGGTTGCCGTAACGGGATATCAATATCGTGATATATTATTAGATCCAGGCACCGCTAGAGTTTCAGAAAAAAAAATTGGGTTTCTTTTATATTTCGAAAGTCCCGTGGTATATCTAGAATCACTGATAAATATAAGGATGAATTTGCAAATTTTAAGAGACAAGTCGAAGAGGCTAATAGAGCGCCATTACTCGGAGACATACTATCGCTAGAAAAATCGCCATTCAGACCACCTCGTATTGAGGAAGAATAAACAAATGGAAGTGGTTTTGGTACGGGTACCAGAGGAAGTGGTCTTATTACTCAATGTCTCGATAACGTCCTTGCCGATGTTGAACGATTAGAAATCCTCATTGGAGGAAAACGAGCCGGAAATAATTCCCCAGAAATCATTAATGAAGCAGCTGATATTGTCAGAGATTATTTACAGGCGGTATCATGGATATTAATGTTTATCGATCCCTCATTGATGAAATCGCAGATGATTACAGCAGTGATTGATTAAGGATATACAATTAGATCAGTGACAAGAAAATAAGATGATTATACATAACACTCACCGTGGACCGACCATGGTCAGGGTGATAAATTCGCGATTACCTACATATAAAGCATTCTACGGAGATGGGCTTGGTGATGTTGTTCAGGGTCTATTCAGAAGGATAGCCCCAAAAGCAATACCGATTGCAAAGCAACTGGGAATGAAAGCTATTGATGTTGTTCGTGATAAGGGTATTGATGCTGTTGGCGATGTTTCCGGTAAAGCATTCTCGGCAATCAATGATAGACTAGCACGATTAATATGACGAAAACCTCAACCAGTAAAACTTAGCCAGTAAAATTACCCAGCACGGAAGTTATGCCTGCAAATGTTAGTAAAATAAATCAAGCTGCGAATCAAAAACTAGCAGAGTTGTCTGGTGTACCCCTATCAGAAAAAGAAAAAAAAATATAACTGCTAGTCTGATAGCAGGAAGTGGTCTTCGTGTGAGACGATAACAAATATAATAAAATGTTCAAGCGTGTATCTGATCCCGCACTCGACATGGACGAACCAGTTCTCAGAGATGAATCGATATGTGATTATCAGTATTATTCCTATGACGTACGTGTACCTGACTAACGCGGAAGAATCAAATTACAAGTTCAGTATACAAGCAGATATTTCCTACCCGCTGAAGCATTTATTGAGATCAAAGATAGAGTTTTGAAATTAGATAATACCGATTACGGAATTGGTGATCTAGTTGGTTTTGTTAATAATGGCATCATGGCGTTATTCAATATCTCGTCATCAATTGCCCGCAGGCAGTTCCCACAAATAATATTAGCATTTGTCGCCGAATGCAAGACAATATGTCTTAAGCATTTTTTTGAGACTCGAACATGCGAAGAGTTTCCACTGGTGGATCCGTACGCGGACGCCTTAACCCCACGGCTACCGGAGCTCTTGCAAATACATAGGTATATTTAAGTATATAACTATTCGCTACCACAGTCACTGGTGACACACATCTTCACCACGGTCCCATTCTTACAAATATGTGTTTCAAAAATTATTATGAAGTTATCTGACGGGAAATTTCTGCAAGTGATCAGTATACATTTATCAGAATAAAAATAGTATATTCTGATTCTGAATAAATATTAAAACAAATCGCGAAATCTACGATATTATGCATTTCTGCCCTGGTTTAAAATACATTGCAGTCTCAAGCTCGCCAGAACCATGTGTACAGGAAATAAAATGATATGTGACAATGGTGCGTGGATCGATACAACGGCTTAATTATTCTAGCTCGCAGACAGGGTTATTTCTGCCTTCTGTAGTCTGGACGAATATAAAGCGATCGATAATGACTCGTTTGTCGAAAACTAATGTCGTAATATCGCACCCCTCCCCCAGGCCTATGGTGGAATATTTATTTGTCCATTCTGAGGTCTCTCATTATATAATGATTGTATACTTTCCTCATCGACGATAGAAGAGTTATTTATTCATTCTGAAGGTTCTATCGATGTCGAATTTATTGCGGTGTAACATTACGCAATAACAAAGGAGATACTGCGTGATTACTCTAGCTCCAAGACAGGGTTATCTCCCTTCATAATTTGCGGTGTAAAAAATTAATTAAAAAAAAAAAAATAGTTCTGAATCAGAATAAAAATAAAAATATTTCTGAATCAGAATAAAAATAAAAATATTTCTGTATCACCCTTCATAATATTACCTATTTTTCTGCTTTCTGCAGTCTGGCAAATTTATCCTGTAATCGTCTTCGAGCTACCTCATCTCGGGAAGGGGATTTAATAGATTGTATTTTTTGTGAAAATCCATGCTAATATTTATCTATAATTTTTACCTTTTTTGAACCATCCTCCACTGTTTCGATTGTAAATTTGCAATATGGTGCTGGAACATCACTCATCTGAAATTTCTTCGAGCTAAAATCATCATTGGTCAGTATCAACGTTTTCATTGTGATATTTTTATATGTTTATTTAATTGTTCAGCAAACAAACTTTGTTTTTCCGCCCCTTGTGAAATTGATTGGCAGAATTATCCTTATATATATATATATATATATATATATATATATATATATATATATATATATATATATATATATATATATATATTGTAGTATTTTGGATATGACTGCTGGTAAAAAAAATATTATTATAAATCGGAACAACACTATTAGAGAGAACTTGCTTGACAGAGGTTATCTCCCTTCATGTATGTGATACTGGAATATAACTTTTTGTTTGAATTTTTTTGTAAATGCTGATTTGTATATTTTATCTGCAACACGTTTTACCGAATGTGGATGAATGCAGAAATATTTAGCAGCTGCGTTCATTGATGAAAATATTATTTCTTCGCCTGTCTCCACATTCACGGATTTAACCGCCCGCTTTCCAAATTCCTTACACCTCCCAGTATTTCCACATGCAGAATTCTGACTTTGTGTAATAGCTCGTAAATTAAATAAATAATTATTTTTTTGGATTCCCATCAATATGATCGATTACAAGTCCATCTTCTATTATTCCATGAAAACATTCGTACACGAATCTATGACAAAAATATCTTTTTTTTCCCAACAGTAAATCTAAGATAGCCAGTATCTACAGTACCGACTGATTATTTTAGTCGACAGTTCCTGATTACACCATTACGAGATGCTTCATAATTTTTAAAGATGGGCTGTTTCACGAATTCATTTTGCTCCATTTATACAATAATATTTGTCTAAATGATTATTTTGAAAATCTGGTGAGATAATCTTCTGCAGTTTTTATGGGAGATCGCCGGAATTATTTTATCATAATATTGTTTCAACTCTCTGTATTTTTTACCACCACATTGCACACACAAATGAATTTCTTCTCTAACCCCAATACCACATCGTAAACAGGATTTTGGTCTTAGACACCCTCTGCGAACACTTTGCATATGATATCCACAGAATTCATTTATGCATGCTTTGTTACAAGGAGTTGTACAACCTATCATAAGCCATTTGCATTTATTGTTTGTTTGAATCATTAAATATATAATTAAACTTCAATTTAAATATATATTTGTCTTAATTATAACATGGAGGAATTATTTGCAATCAAACCCTCTAAAGCCAGATTCGATCTTGACAAAATACCGAAAGATAATAAACCTAAATTCAGTTTTTCAATGCAAAATCTGGCTTTAACAAATAGGGATATAACTAATCGTATCCGTGAAGCCAAGAAGGAATTTCGCAACGATGGTGTGGCGATGGTGCAGCACATGTGTGGCCAACATTCAGAATCATGAATGTTGTCGATGCTGCAATGGATGACAACCGAGCAGCGACAATTATTAATTATCTCGACAATCAAAGATATTTTATTCTAATGAAATTCATCGTAGAGACAGACGACGACACTTGGATTATCCGTGACAAACGTGACTCTGTCCGTGTACGCACTGAAAACACTATCACGTTAAATAAAAATTCCAAACCAGGAGCGTTGACTGGTATCGACAAACCATATTATGAACGAGCGTATCCTGTGACTGCAGTTGTTTATGTGGTGTATCCGTTAAATGATAAAACCAACGTTGATGATCTCAAACGAATGAAAATATCGTCCTAGACTTCATCAAGGCTGAATTGTGTTGCTGAACGAGTTACAGAACACTTCACAGACGCGATGCGTGGAAAAGGTTTAACGTATTTATGACGTAAAAAGATAAATTAGTTGGCAGATACCGGAGCATCTATTAAAGATGTTGCTGAGCTGGGAAAGAAATTAAAATTTCCAATAACAGTGAAGACGATAACTGGAGAGATTTTATACAAATCGAAATATGAAGCAAGGGGAGCTCCGATAACGATTATTGATCATAACGCACATGCGTGGACTGTAGCAGTAACAATATTTCCATGAGATAGAATAGTTAAAATGTATAATCATTATATATTTGATTTTATTAAAAATATTAGCAAAAGTGACCCTGTGTCCGTTTGGTTATTTCAAAATTCAGACTCTGTGAACTATGATCAGTTTGTACGACTTAACAGAGAAATTTATCATGCAGAATCTCTCCACGAAGAAATGAAAAATCTTGCGCGACACCTTTGGTGTGAATATACCGCTGATACTGAACAATTACTGAATAATTGTTTTACCGTTCCGTCACTTGCTGCACACTTTGCTCAGAAGAAAAATTCATGGTCGCCGACAAGATCGGAATTTCTTGAAGATGTCCAGCATAGTTGTATCGAATACGGACATGGCGGATTATTGAATACTAAATACGATTATAGCGATGTTATCTCGGTTGATATGGTAGCATGTTATCCTGAAAGTTTTCTTGGATACGAAGAGTGTTCTGAATATTTTAAGAGATTTGGACATCCAACACATGAGATGACCAGAGTTGCGATCAATGGTCCCTTACCAGATTTTGATTTAATTGGATTCGCCTGTATAGAGTCATTCAAGTTTGCACCGAAAACCTTCATCAGATTGTTTATGCGTGGTTTGGAAGAAATTTTTCAGAAAAATGTTGGGCTCCAATAGTTTTATTACGGTACATGCTTGATGTTGCAATATTGATATTGTTGAAAGTAAATGAAGCAATTATATCATATCGTCCTCAGAAACAAGTTTGGTTGCCACAGCAAAAGAAATATTCCGATGATGAAAATCCTGATGTGATTGATTATGAAAATAAAGTTGCAATGGATCTCGGCAGAAAAATAATCAGTAAGTTTACTCAGGGTAGTTCATGCGATCATAAACGACATTGTACAAGATTAATCATCGACGATGCCTAACTCGACTTTATAATTGCTGATACAACAGAGAAAGGCACATTTATAAGCCGGAATAATGCTTACTTATCGGATGGAACTAAATTAGGTGTAATTGTGAGTTATATTGATGGTGAGTCACCGCAGTTTACTCATTTAAGATCTTCGATACTTGCGTATGTTTCGATGAATTTATTATTGATGATAAACAGATTTCCTGATACCGCAGTTAGAGTCGCCACAGATTCATTTTATATAAATAAAAAATACGCATAGGGTATAAAGATAATGAATGAGTGGTGTGCAACTTGAAATCAAACATTATTTTAAAATCCAATACTGTACCACAGGAGTACTGATGTCATGAAACGAAACCAGCAAAAAACAATTATATATAAAAGGAGGAAGTGCAGGCCAAACATACTCTAGTTATGATTGGATGTGTGTGCTACCTGTGGTCAAGCATGATTTACTAATATCAGCAATACATAACTTGGCCACTGGCAGCCTTGACCAAAATAATGCCGAATAACTTGAGTGGAATACTATGCTGACTCACTTTAATCATGCACCAGAAGATCTGGATGTATACTGTTTGTTATGAGTAATCAGTAGAATAACAATAGACCCTTATCTGCAATGGCAGATAAAGGTAAATGATTTTTGCAGTTGGACTCGACTTGTATGTGAGTATATACAGTACCTGTGCAACATCAACAACAAAAATTTGAAATTTTATATACATTGGAAAAGTGAAACAGTTTTTATATCTTTTATTAAACCTAAAGCTTTAATAGAAGTTTGAAACGTGGCTGGAGTTTCTGAGTAAAAGAGCATGAAAGTTTTACATGCACTATCCTTCCATTATATTAAGAAAAAAACCAAAGAAAACTTTCATTCAAGTATGTCTCATACTATCGGCAATCCTTCTGAACTGTATTATCTTAGCACAAATCATAGCTATACTTCTAAACTGCATTATCTTAGCACAAATCATAGCTATAACATTTTTCAAATTCATGCAGATAATGATTCAGATCTCTCACTATAAGACAGCCGACTATGACTGCCGATTGCATTACCCAAAAATCACCGTATAACAAGAATGATCAAAACTGATGAATGCATACAAGAGCATCTCTGGACTAGTGCTGGTAGTGGTTGTTTTTTGGTGAGAGGGGCAAATAAACAAACATCAAACATACAAAACCTATAACAACAATATCAGTTTATGTCAATTACACTTCTTCACTTCATAGTATGTGCGTTATAAATTTTTTTTAATAAAATTTTAAAAAGAAAGTAATGATATATTAAGATTGATGCTGCTTTCTTTTGAGCCATACTGTTGTACATCTGACAGATCAGACCATTCAAGCAATACCTGCCTTTGATAGATATACTTGTCAAATCTTCATTTCTACTATATTGCTCTGTTGTTATCATACTTAAAGTAAATTCAAATAATAAAAATCAATATCTTGGTAAATATGATTTTGATTTAATTCTGATGACAGTTATGACCAATGCTAATGATTTATCTTTTAATTTAGACTTCAAAATCACATATTACCACTTCCAAACACATTTTGCAATTAAATAAATGATCTATAAAAGCACAGTGAATAAAGAATGTAGAGGCTTTTTTGACAAAATCAAATATTTTATTTCCAGTTCAAAGCACCAGAAACAATGTAACTTAGTGACTGAGTGATACCACTGTACAGCACAATTTTAGCAATTCTTATACACAAAATAACAAAAATAACAAATTTACATGCAAGAATGTAATCCATTTTAAACCAGTGACGTGAAAAACAAATACAGTTCTTCACAAAAAGTACTAATTCGAATATAATAAGCACTGTTCATTTGGCATGATATGTATTCCCAGGTTCCATTACCTAAATCACTTATAAATCCATTTGATTTTGCAACTATGTAATATAAATACAGAGTTCCTGATATCTGAATTTACCCTTTAATCAGTCCGATGTCACAATTAAGGAACATGTAATTGTTTTAAGGACCTTAGTGGTAAACTGTATAAATAAGAATCAATCAGTGACTATCATTTTCTCTCTTGTGATAATGCAATCTGGGCTACATTAGAACACTTCAATTTTCATGAAAAATATAAAAGACAAACATATCATAGATCACTGACACTTGGACATCAACAGATCACAGGAAGGAGTGGCAGCTGCACTTCTGTAATGCACAGGCATGATTGGCAAGGTGTCCTTAATGCACAGGCATGATTGGTGAGGTGTCCTTGATGCACAGGCATGATTGGCAAGGTATCCTTAATGCACAGGCATGACTGGCAAGGTGTCCTTAATGCACGGGTAAGATTGGGGAGGTGTCCATGATGTACCGACATAATTGGTGAGGTATCTACATAGCTTAAGCAGGTGACCTGCTGGATTTCTTTAATACTAGAGATAATTTCAGCTCTTCTGTTTGCTGTTATCAAGTGCAATAGCTGACACAGGTCAGACAGAATATTTCAGGTGTGTTATTGACTTTTTGGAATACACTATGGCATTGACTGAATACAACAGAATGGTTAACTTGAGACAAAGGCAGATTTTTTTAATGCATTTTGCTGATGTCGAACCTAAGTACAATGGTGCTAGACCTAAACATTTTAACCTGAAAGATGTTAACAATTCAAAATGTTTGAGATCAAGTTTTTAATTTTTATTTTTGTCGTAGGTTCTGGAGCATTATTGTGTTATATGCAGCACGATATTTTAATGATATGTAATATAACAAAAAAAAGCTGTATTTAGTAAAATATTATCTTTCTTTGAAATATAAACTGTTGGATGCGAACAGAATTCAAAAGAGTCTTTAATGCTTTCTATTTACAATAACTAACAAAACTGATGATGAACAAGACTGCCTTTTTCCAGTCTGATTGGTGGTCTTGACTGGAATATTTCCCTGTTGATCCAATGGAGTCTATCCGATTTAACAATCTGGACTGGATTGAACTGTGAATAGAAATACTCAAGATCAATTTTAATGTAAAGAAATTTGGATTTGTTATATATAATTCTCTGTGACCTGAAATAGAAGCAGATCCAGAATATTCAACTGCTGTATTTGAGAGGTTACATATTATTTTATCATTACAGATTTGGACCTATTCATACTACTGTTAACAGTTCTAAAGCATACTAAATGTCAATGCTTTCTGTCATTCTTTGTTGTAATGTTCTGTGAAAAATGTAAAAATATTTGCCCTTTGTCATTCAGCCTTATAGACATGAAATGTATTCTCCTTTGGTGCTTTAGTTCATGAACAGGGGGACATAGATCATCATGTATGCTGAAGGCACACACTTTGTTTACATGGCCATCATATCTGGTAGATACAAGGCCTGATCAAGACTCTGGCTGTTACTGTAATCCATGTTTACATGGCCATCATATCTGGTAGATACAGGGCCTGATCAAGACTCTGGCTGTTACTGTAATCCATGTTTACATGGCCATCATATCTGGTAGATACAAGGCCTGATCAAGACTCTGGCTGTCACTGTGATCCATGGGTGCCAAGATCAACTCAGCTGTGCTTATTTGTTGTTGCTGCTGATGGTGACCATGCTCAGATCTGATAGACCTTTCCTCCTCTGAATTTTCACTGGCAAGGGAGATAACTGCAGCAGCTGTCACCTGTTCTAACTTATTTTGACTTGTCTGGTGTGTGTTCATGTGTTTGTTGAGTTCACGATTACGGGTGAATTCCTTACCGCACAATGTGCACTTGAAGGGACGGTAGTCTTGGTGTAGTTTTGTATGATATCTCAGGTTACTAAGGTCACTAAAAGATTTACTGCAGACTTTACAAGAAAATGGTCGCTCACCACTGTGGATTCTCATGTGTGGTTTGATGCCCTTCTCCCCTGTGCCAAGAAATTTCTTTCCACACACTTTGCATTCATCGTATTTCAAATCCTCAATGCTCTCTCCTTCAGCAAAGTGATTGGTTCTCAATTTATGCACCTGCAGAGAAATTACTTTCTTGAAGCTTGCATCACACACTGAACACTTATGACGCCTTATTCCTGAGTGAACTGATTTATGATAATTCAGGGTGCTAATCTGTGTAAACCCCTTACCACAAATTTCACACATATAGTGCTTTGTGTCATTATGTCTTCTAGTATGGCGTTCGAGGACATCTTTGGTTTTGAATTTCTCCCCACAAACCTGGCAAACATGTGGCCTTTTATCTGTATGAATCGTCTTTTCATGATGGTTTAGTGCACCTCTACTTTTGCAAACCTTGCCACAATATGTGCACATTACCTCCTTGCTATAGTGGGACTTCATGTGGACCTGACGATGATAGTCTGTAGTGAATTGTTCATCACATCCCTCAAAAGTACAAGGGTATTCAGGGTTGTGAACCTTCATATGGTTCTCTAGAGCCCTCTTACTCTGCAAACTTTTACCACAGACTGAACAGGAGTGCAATTTCACATCTTTCTTTTCATGTGAGAGGAGATGGCGCTTCAGATGTGGTCTATCTGAAAAAACTTTACCACACTGGTTACATCTGACCTCATCAGGTTCTCCTGATCCCTCAGTCCTGTTTAATGTTGTGATATCTTCTCCTGAGCCCTCAGTTCCGTTTAATGGCATATTTTCTGCAGCATTCAGATGTGCTGCTGAGTGTTTTCTGACTTGTGCAAGAGAGGTACACATGATCCCACACTTCTTACAAGTGAACTCTTTACTATGTTCATCCACTATATGACGCTCCATTCTCCTCCGCCTATGCAATGTCTTCTTGCAAAGATGACAGACAAACTTTTCATAGTCCTTCCCAGGTCTTGCTCGAATAATTTCAAAGTCCTTTTGAACATCAAGTCGTTTTACATGGTAATCCTTTGGATCTGGCTGATGTTCAAGCCTGACATGCAAATACAAGTGATTCACATTATTGAAGCTGTTCCCACATGTTGAACAGGTCGATTTAGGTAGCATTTCATCAACCTTTTCTGGTTCTATCTTACACACTTTCAACAAATGTTTCCGTAATGAAAAAACAGAACAGAACTCTCTTTGACATTGTGGACATGAAGGCATTTTCCGAGATCCATCTGGTGCAACCAACTGAGCTTCAGCTGGTCGACTTCTGACTTTTTTCTTACATGTACCTTTAAAAAGCACTACAGCCTTCCTTCGTTCTTGAGCTGAAATTTTTGACTGTTTACATTTTTTCTTTGCTCTGCTGCAGGATTTATCTCTCCTTCTCTGTCTTTTAGAAACAATTTTTACTTCTGTGTATGAATTTTCATCTTTAGAGTGAACATTTTCACCATTTTCAAACTGATCCACATTTGATTTAATGTCTACACCTATTCTATTTTGGGCCATATATTCTTCGCTTTCACAGGTTGGGACATACTTTGAACTTTCCTCCAAAGTCCTTTTATCATTTTCAAAATCAACTGCAGAATCTTTTGTGGTCAAAATTTCTGTTTCCACAGTTACAGTCTTATTCTTTGTAGCAGAAGCCTGATGAATACCTACAAAAGAAAAACAAGAACTCTAACTGGTATCACACCATCATTTGAACCAATCAGATGTTATTGCATCCTACTCTAGTTTGTAAGAAAATCATTAATATCAGTTCTTTGTCTTTTCCTAGAGATCTGCTAACCAGTGAAGAATGTTAATTCCATTCAACAGAAAGCAGCATTGAAGCCTAAAGAAAAAAAAATAATTTCATTGAATAAGCCTCTTCACTTTTGTAAAGGATGATAAAGAGCAAACAGGTGTGATGCAGCCAGTCCCAGAAAGTTCACTTACACTAAACACTGCAGTGAATTTCTTTCAGATGCATCCATTTTAAGATAATGTAAACTAGCCATGCTGATTTTTTAAATAATATATTGTGTTCAGCTTAATATGTCTTGGTGTGTCTGAATTAATAACTAATGCGCAGGATTAAAAAAAGAATGAAAAAAAATGGAGGTAATGTATAAGGAACATTAATAAGTATAGTGATACCAAAGTGTGCATCTAGCATGAATATTATTGAAAATTTACATAAATTATTAATGTAGATAAACACATGTACATTTATACAATATTAAACTACTGCCATATATGAAAGCACACAGAGTTTGTATGATTAAGTTGGGTCAGTAAGGTAAATGACTGCATCACAGATACAAACTGTTTGACTGAGGATGAACAGCTGAAGATCAAGACAAAATTCATTTGTAAGTGTGTTACCATGTGAAAGGTCATTCATTTAATTTACTCAAGACAACCTATCTTTTTGATAAAAACAAACAAACGAACCTGCATGATGTAATCAATTTTAAACTTTTTTCCCTTTATGTGGTGCAGTCATGGAAAGGGTGTGAAGATCCAAAATAAACCATATAATTTTGTACAAATTAACCCAGAGTCAAATAAACAAAGTTCCCATCTGTACACAGATTTCTTTCTCTCCACAACACAAACTGACACAAGTATTAACACTAATAACATCTTTTCCACATTATTTTATGATCAGACCCTGCTATATACCACAATTTTCTTCGGTGTAGAAACCAATAAAATTTCCAACCTCTGACCTTAGAATTGGACCTGCGAATCAAAACTGCATATATTCTTGTTGGAAAGATTTAAAGAAAATAGATGAAGAGTGTAAATAGCATACCTCACCATGGAAACCAAGAAATACAGAAAATCAGGATAAATGTTTCTGGCATATTAAGAACATTTCAAGTCCAACTGCAAATTGCACAGACCCAGATCTGCAACTGCATAATGCAATAGCATATATGGGTCCATGCACTCTGTAAGGAGTAATCCGCAGAACAAACAACATAGTGCATAATGCAATGGCAGATCAGGGTCTATGCTGTTTGCAATTTACTCAACTTATAGGCAAGTATGCATGGCACACGGCCATGCCAATAGCTCATCAAGCTTCAAACAAGCAAAGTTAGAATCTATATACACTTTATGTGTTAATGTATGAAATGAATCAATACATCAAATATATATAATGTTAACTCCATGTTTTCAATAAAACAAAAATAAAAATCCTCATCAAAATGACCGAGTACAGTGTTACTACGAGTAATAGGGAAGGGGAGACAACTCTGCAAAAATGATCGGTTAATTTTTTTGTATCAAGAAAATACAGAAAGTACTTCTTTTAATAAGAAAAGAACGACAAGCAACCACATTTTAAATCTCAAAGTTGATGATGCATGAAGTATGAATACCTTAAGCCTTAAGATTCAAAAAATTCTATCATAATTAAACAAATCTCTCCTGTGATTCAGAAAGAAATGGTCCTTATCCTTTTTTGGCAGCATTTAAAAATACATTTGTTGGCAGCAAATCAGTAATGTAGCTTTCCTGGTGCAGACTCAAAGAAATTTGGATATACACATACACTATGACTTGTTTCATATCAAAGACTACAGTGTTGCACACAGAATCCCTGGGGCAAAGGGCACAGTCTAACCCACCCTCCAAATTTGGCAGACATGCAAAATTTTAGAGGGACAAATGAAAATAGTAGTACATATGCACTAATAGTGCTTTAAAAATGAGATAATCTTGTTTGCACTGAGTTTTGCCACCTTAACTTTATGGTCTGTACTGTAATTTCCATGAACACTTATTTTATTGCAATAAAGTGTAATCATGTGTTCAAGTACCCACTGAAAACATTAGCATGTTTGAATATCTGGTTACCCTGAAATGAGCTACACCATTGAATTTTCCACTCCAGATCTTGCTGTCTTGTAACTTCAGTGTACACTCATTATCAAGCTACCAGCATTTATTACAATAAATAAATGTTTTCTGAATTACTTTTCTTTCCAAACTAACAAATCATTAATTAAATGAAAACTTAAATTTGGTATCTTTTGTCATTAATGTTTCATTTTCACATCAAATTTGTTATGGATGAATGGTCTAATATACCATTTTCTATAAAATGACAGAATATAACTGCCAGTTTTCCTTTCCAAATATTGCTTGTCAGAGCACTGCTGTCATTAACTTGTAACTCACATAATTATATGTTTAACTGATGATTTCTTTTATTATCTGGATAATAATTAACATAACTCTATTAGAACTACAAAATGAAAAGCAGTCTCAGCATCTACCCTTGACCCATCAAGTACCAAATTCAAACATTACATTTGGAATTTACAAATATTCTCATGGGAAACATTTTCTTAGATTTTTTGAGATGATAGTGATCATTTGCAATTAGCACAAACAACAAAAGATACATCATTGTTTCATGTTGGATTTAAATTGGTATTAAAACTTTATTAGGATAGAAAATGTAACTTATGTAACAAAGACAAACAAACAAAACTTTATTTCTCTATTTAAATTTCATAAAATATTTGGGAACCAGTGATTGACAAGTTTGGAGCTGGAAGTAGCTGCACCACATCTGTTGATAATATTTTGTATTCAGGTTCTTCACTGCCGCTTACTCTGCCAACTTTCTTGAAAAATTTGGCTACCAGTGCTAATTCTGAAGTAATCTAAAAACAGAAATATGCATTATTTTGTATCTTGGATCTGTAATGTATTACAGTCAAACCTGTCTTGAAAGACCACCTCTTTTTGCCAAAAAATTATGGTCTCTCAAGGCAGGTGGTCTTCCATAACAGGTCACAATCCTATATAATCAATAAATTTGTGCACTGAGAATGTGGTCTCTCAAGACAGGTGGTCTCACATAGCAGTGGTCTTTCAAGACAGGTTTTACTGTAGTACATGTACTTTCAATATTGATATAGTCCTAGATTTATATATTTTTTTCATTACTTTCATTTGTGATATTTATTGATTCTTTATGCACCTCTTCACTTTTATACATGTATGCTCAGACAATTTTTACAGGTTAGAAATCAGAATCCTCTAGTTTGTACCAAACATCCAGTTTTATGCACTTGCAATGATATAAAAACGCTATTTTGATTTTTTTTTGTGATGAGTAATGTCACATTATGATCTATCTGGAATGTAACATTTTGGAAATGGCAGAGGAACTGTACACACAGCCAGTATTAATTGCAATGGAACATTAAATTCCACTTGCACAGTTATCCATCAGTCTTCCCTTCTTCTCATCAATATCATTTCTTTGCTGTCTGCACCTTTCTAATGCTTTGTCGATTCCTGCAGGTTTGATTCTGCCACCTCCAAAAGACCAATGGTTACACTGATTTTCTTAAAGTTAGTGTTCTTTACTGCATAATTCAGTCTTTCACTGCAAACAGATGGGGAGTCTTTTGTAGCTCTTTGTGAAGGGATCCTTCACTTTTTTCAGTTCCTATTCTTTCTCTGATAGCTTTCACTTTGTTTTTTCATTTTTTTCATGGCTTCTGTTCAGTTGTTTTATCTGATTTTGCTTTTATTTTTCAGGAGTTCTGACTCAGCTGTTTCTTCCTCAACATGTTTTTGTATGTACTGTGTGCTTTCTTCACAGCATCAAGTAAGCTTTAAGTTAATGGAATATCAGTGTTTTCCTTGTATATCATGACAGCATCTCTGGCAAATTTTAGTCCACTATATAGACTCTTCCACAAGGAGTGTTTGGTCTTCATCAATATCTATTTGTTGACAAGCTTATTTCAATAGCTGCATTTCTACGTGCCAAACAGAGAGCTGATCTGACAACTTTCTCAAAATGAAGATACTTTAGTGTTCTTGTCAAACTTCTAATCTGCAATACTTTATTCTAATAATGGTCAACCCTTGTAAGCTCTCTATTATCATTTACATCCATTCTTCTAAGACAATTTCATTCATCCAATACATCATATTTCTGGTATTTGATAAGCTTTCTGCAAGCCACCTCATGCTTCTAGATGCCACTTCTTGATGTAAGCACTGTGCATTTTGAAGAATGGACATATCAAGACGTGTTGTGATGTGATTTAGATATTTAAATCTGTAAATATGTAGCTTTAACAATTTTTCAGTCATATCGCTATGATGTCTGCAGTGTGACAGTTTATAGTGATGTCTAGCACTGGGGCATCATGCCACAAACATGTGGCATGATGTCCCACCCAGTCACATTATCCCGACACCAGGCCGACCAGTCCTAACACTAACCTCTTAATGCTGAGCGCCAAGCGAGGCAGCTGTTAGTACCATTTTGTAAAGTCTTTGGTATGACTTGGCCGGGGTTCGAACCCGCGACCTCCCGCATCCGAGACGGACGCTCTAACCACTAGGCCACCAGAGCGGTCGAAAAAGGAAATGAAACAAGAGCGCTCTTTAATACATCCTACATCCCAGCCCAATATCAAGACAAAGGCATATGCCAGGGTATATTGAAATCTCCTATAGGAATGTCTTATTTCTAATACCAACACTTTCTGACATGAAGATTTCAGTTTTAATGATGTTTTAACACAAAACTCTATCTTTCGGATCCAAACTGTTTTCTGGCTCCATGATGTTCACACTCTGAAAAACTGTCCCCACTCAAATTAAAAATTACAGTAACCTTGATGAACTTGATCATGAATTTCTTCAGCATCTTGCATGTCTCCTCACTGATATCATGAATCAAAGATTCTTGTTTTTGAAACGAGACAAAAAATATTTCAAACAGAACAGTGACCCCACACTAATCACATGTACATCTGGATACAGGTTTCCATATTTCGCAAGTATTTCACAGATTCTTTTGAACCTTTCATTCTTAATCAGAAGGTTCTGAGAGTTGTCTTCCCTGCTCTTGCAGCTAAATCTTTCAGACAGTATTGATAAACAGCATCCCACCAGCAAAAGAGTTAGCCACTTGCAATGAACATGCATTATATACACATCATCCTCCAAATCCTATCTCAGTCAGAATATTGATGAAATCATCCCTCTGACTAATGTGAGACATAAACCAGTGAAACAAATCTAAAGCTAACCACTCTTAAGCCTATTCTCCATAAATACCAAGACCTTATCTGAAAGCATGTTAACAACACGCAGTGAACACAGAAAAGACTTACCAGCTCTGGAAAACCTAAGTCTTTCAAATGGGCGTTAACAAGAACCACACTGTCTTATTAACATTAGGGATATCACTTTCTAATTAAATAAACTGAGATGAAGGCAGCTGGTACTCTTCTCTGTCAGTACATCATCCACTGCCTGTCGTACATCACTTCCTTGAGCATGACCAAACATAACAGCTTTACAGAACTAAATCACAACTTCCCCAATCTCATTTGACTAGAATCGAATTAGAACATCATACCCCCTTTTTCCCTGAGCATTCACTGCTTCATCAAACTGAAAAGTAAATTACATTTTACTGTTATTTATTTTCTGTGAGATTTCCTTCCTGAAGTATGTCCTAATTCCTTTCAAAATCTTGTAAGAAATTTTACTTTTTCTCATTGTAAAATCTTCAAAACTGAGCAAGAAAACACTGTGTGAAAACTTTTCTGGGGTTCCATCACAGGATCTAGAACAACACCTGAAGCAGCTATTTCCATATCCCACAAAGCTTCTGCCATGGTAACTTATTCATGATGGGTTTCTGACTGGAGAGCCACTGACTGTGAATCAGGTGCAGGTCCAGGATCTCCACTAGAATTACTGCATGTACATTCTCCACCTGATGGTATGAAAGATGTCCAAGATTTGCTGAATATCGCTCCAGTGTTTCCACAATGAACTGATTTGCCAGGAAGAAGAAAAACAACCTCCATATTCTGAGGATGAATCTTTCTTACACCATGAATTACGTTTATGTCCAAAATTATCTTGTGGTATTTTCAGTTACCTGAATGCAAATCACTTTATAAACTGCGTATCTCTTAACATCTTCATGTGTTCCTTTAGTCTGTAAGTATTATAATTTCTGCCTCCCCTCCATTAAATAAAATTAATCTGATTTGCTTTTACATGCAGAAAGATCGTAAAAGTTACCTGTTTTTATACACATATCCAGCAATATGACTTCTTTGTATACCATGCAGAAACCGTTGTAAAGCTATGAAAAGTAGTAACAATATATATATATATGGAAAAAAAGAATAAAATATTCAATGTTGCCATGCTGCATATCATGCATGTATTATGCAGATGATTTTAAAGTTTAACTGTATAAATTGTGATGTTGCACTTTCAGGATACACATCATAGTTGATATTCCCTCAGAGAAATACAATAATTCTAAATAGCTTCAGCTCACCTTCCTTCCAAATTGTAAGCATCATATCACATGGAACTTGTAGTCAGATGGGATTGCAAGATAGGAATGATATTGGAACTGGAAATCAAATCGTTCCTTTTGCTAAAAACTATTGTGAAGAAACATGCTGTGAGGCAAAACAGGATCCTCCCATTAATCAACAATTATTATATTCTGACATAAAATTTTAAAAAATTAGGTATAGTATGGCCATTTTGGAAAAAATAGGTAGCCTAACAAAAATGTAGGAAAAAGTATGAAAAGTGGGAAAAGCATGGGCTGCTGGTAAGACTGCTGAAATAAAGTGTAAACAACAAGTTGATAACATTTATGAATATGCAGCCAGATTTGCCAGATTCCACTTTATATATAAGACAAACCTGATTCGTATTTGTAATGCACATAGCCCCAAGATTACCAAAAAAGGTCTTTGTCCAAAAATTAAAAAATTAAGAAAATGTTAAATATTTTCATAATTGCATGAAAGTCTAAAGTGGGATCTAAATTTAGCACACAAACATGCACAAAAAATTTAATCTGTCTACCTTGAATGTTTTTTGCTCAATCATGTTACCAAGGGTTTTGTCAAGAAAGTATAAAAACTTAAGATATTCATAAAATGTTGAAAAGAATGCAGTAATAACCTGAGAGTCATATTGGATCATCAACATATACCTGCAAATATGTCAGCCAAATTTTATTTGCCTATGTGGAGTAATTTTTGTGTAATCTTGCTAACAAACTTTTCAGGATGGACAAACTTTGGACCAAATCAGGTAACTCGTTGCAAGTAGGGATAGGACCAAATTAAGTGACCTCACTGCAAGCAGTAGGGGCATAAATAATGGATGATTAACACATGTCCCACCTTTGCAGAACTGTGCAAACATGAAAGCTACATCCTTCAGATCAGTGAGAAACTTTATGCCATTTTCAGATCCTTTCACCTTCACATGGGGATTATCCACCAGATCTACAGTCACTAAGAGAGATTCCACACCAATAGCATGCAATTCCAAGCACTGAAAATGAAACAGAATGTTCAACAGAAATTGTTTATTATATATAAATTATCACAAGTGCTTAATAAAATACTCTGCTCAACAAACTATTTTATAAAATACTCTGGTCAACAAACTATTTTAAAAGAGATGCCAATTAGTACATATGTATGTTTCACCTTGAAAAAGCTAAAGCATATACAGCATTTCTAATACATCCACCACAATAAAATCTTCTAAAATAAAGTAGGGGATGATCTTACTTTCAGACAGACAATAATATTGTCAGTATTTGCCCAAAATGCTGTAAAAGCAGGGGATGGACTTATCAACAAGCATGGTCTTCTGATCGGATCAATACAATTTCAGTATTATGGGTCGAAGATCATTCATCTGGCTGACATGCCATACAGCTAGATGGAAGAGCACTTAGCCAACCAATCTGGGTCAGAAGGATGCTTTCTCAAGACATTTTTTCCAATTCCATATATTTTTAAAACAACTGTGTCAAGGTTCTGTATCTTTGTCCATATTTGATGGCATCAGCATCATTATCCAACACAGAATGATGCTTGGTGTCAAAGTTGGTCAAATCTGTTAAGCGGCATTTGTTAGACAAAAGTCAAGTTAATGTTTTTTCTAGCCTTTTAGTACCAGCAGAAATATCTGATGGTAGAAAGGAAACATCCGTATAAACAAAAAGGCATTACATTTAAGACATTTTATGTAAAATCTGATCAACACATTTTTTCTTAAGTTATTAAGACTGTCTATTCCTGTTAAAAGCAGGAGTATTTGATGGCAGTCTGGCACCATCTTTACAAACTAAAATGCCCTTCATGGGGGTCTACATAAGCACCCTCTAATTTGTTTCAGTGTACTACATTGATAACCAAAGTAAAACTTGGACTTCTGTGTCAATTTTCCCTTCAAAGACAAAACTGGAACTCTGTTAAGCAGTTTTGGTGCTAATCTGAACATCATAAATGCAGAGATCAGATTGCTATCATGAGAATTTCTGCAGAAAATTCACACATGATCTCTAACAAAATAAATCAAAACTTGCAATTTTTTGCCCAATTGGAAATAAATTAAGACTCAGCTGATGTACACTGGTCCATTACTAACAACATAAACACATTTTCAAATATTTTGTCCAATAAATGTATGAAAAGATTGCTTACAATTTGGAAACAATTATTTTACTGTAACCTATTTCTGAAGTTGTCATAACTGTGTTATAAAACTACGGCAAAGCAAAATACAAAAAATTTTAAATATTTTTATAAAGTACTACTACTCCGACATTTTTACTTCAACCTATTTTTTGGCATCTCTGCCCTATTCTGGCTGGTGACAGAAATCTTTTTGTTCTAACACTGCATGGACCCTATTTCACTCTAGAATGCTGTCTGTAAATTTTGTCGTATTCTGTTGAGTAGTTTTTGAGAAAAAGTCTATTAAAGGATTATTTTTTGCAATTGTGGCCACATGTGATCGTGAATTGGTATCATCTATATAAATTTTAAAGCCCCTATTACAGAATGTTTTTGTGAAATTTTTTCAATTTCTGCTGATCAGTTTTTGAGAAATTATTTAAGTTTTTTAAAATGAGTTTTAATAATGGCAGCCAAACTTGATAGTGGATTGGCATCATATGTATCAATCTGAAACCCCTATATACAACTATTCTTTCGGTGCAAACTTCTGTAAAATTCTGTTTTTCAGAAGAATCAGTTCAAATGACTTCCTATTGTTAGCAACTGTGTCCATATTTGATAGCAGATCTGCATCATTCATATAAAATTAAAAGTCTTCATGCCAGCATGCTTTCTATTAAGTGTTGCAAAATTCTATTCCATGGTTTTAAAGAAGTTGTTTAAAGGCTTCTATTTTTAGTAACAGTGGCCATATTTGATGGCAGATCAGTATCATTTGTTCACTGGGTTTTAAGATCATTTGAAGGTTTTATTAAAAGTTTTAGTAAAAGCAGTCATATTTGATGGCGAATTGGCATCATTTGAATAGGTCTGCATGACAGGATCCTTTATATAAAATAGGATCAAATTTTTTCATTTGTTTCAGATAAGTCTTTTTTTTTCAAAAAATGTGTAGTATTAGAAGTGGCAGCCATATTTAAAGGCAGACTGGCATTATTTGTATAAACTTGAAAGGTCTTTATGCCAGATTGCTGAATTTGGTTGAAATTGGACTGTTTTGAAAAAGATGCTGAAAACTGCAACTGCTGATAGATGACAGATGGGTTTTTCTGGCAGACATATTTGGAGGCATATCAGAGTCATTTGTATAAACAAAGAAGGTTTTCCTGCCAGGTTGCTGTCAAATTTGATCAAATTCTGCTTAACAGTTTCTGAGAGGAAGTTGCTTTAAATGTTTTGCAAATTTAGCAATGTTGACCATATTTGATGGCATATTTCATGATCTGCATAATTTAAAAACCTTTCATGCCTGCATGTTCTCTGTAAAATATGGTCCAAATACATCTAGTGTTTTAAAAGAAGCTTAAAACATTGATGAATGCATGACCGATGCTGGGCCGTTGCATAAGCTTACTTGGCCATACAACCAGGTGGGCTAAAATTCAAATTTTTTCTGTCTATTTAAGACTTGAACTTATGTATCACTACAGGGTTGGTAAAATTTCCTTTTCAACCACTTGTCAGTTTCAAAATATTTGCTTGTCCCAAAATTTTGGTCTCTGCCAAGGTTCAATAAGGTTTATGTATTTTAATAAATATTAAAAACAAAATAATGTACATCATATTTTTTCTTCAAAGGGCATAATTTTTTAGTTTGTTTCATGGTCAAAGCATCTTATGTACACTGTTTCTTGCTCCGATATGGTAGCATCAGTACTTCCATCAGCATGAATGGGATGGTAGTTACTGGAATTTAGACTTTGCTTAACATCTTCCCTCAAGACTTAACCAATTGACAGAAGAAAGTCCATTGCCCTGAGTTTGTTCTTATAATTAATATCAAGTTTAAAACCATTTCTTTGCATGGAGTACACACATCATTTCCATATAAAAAATTGGTTTTCCATACTGGGCTAGGGTGTATGCTGTGTTAAAAAGTGCACTCATTTTTGTTCTTTTTCATTACGTTCCCATTTAGTTTTAAAATAGCATTTCATAGGTGAATGTTAGCAACTCTAACTTTGTAGATTCTGGTTACTGTCATACATATAATTTGCTGCACACACTTGATGAGGTCCAAGACTCTCTCAAGACCTGCTTGATTAAATTATGAATTTATCAGTTCCATTGACAAATATACTAGCTGCATTTCAAAAACATGCCAGTTTGGGTATTATTTTCAATAACTGCATAACAGTTTTCCTTCTGAGTTGATGAATTCATGCCATAAACCCAATGTGGCTGAAAATTTCTTTATCTCTTAGCACTTGCTTGACTTGTTTTAAAATAGGAGAATAAGCACTTATCCCTGATAAGTACCTTCGAAAACTTTACTTGTCCAACTTTGAAAATGCATATTCCCAGGTGTTGGGCAATGGAATTTGATCAGCCCTGCCGTACATCCTAAACATTGCTAAAACACATTTTATTCAAAACAGATCCCAATGTGTGTGTATATATGTGGGGCTTTTTTTGCTTTTACTTTCTAAGAAGTGTACAGGTTATTTCGAATCACTGTTTTCTCATTAGCAATTTTTTGTGTCCATTGCACTAGAATTACTTTCTAATGACAATTATGTAAGACAGTATGTTATATTTGCTCTACTGCATTTTTGTTTAGTATTCCACATTTTTTGAAAATAATCTTAAAAATCTTTTTTGAGAAATAAAAACGATAGGTGTATTAGTAATTAAAGACATGCTCCAAATACCTATATTTGGATTTTGGTAGACTGGCATGTCAACAATATCAGACTTGTCAAAACTAAACATCTCAGCTGCTTACCATCCAAGCAAAATATAATACTTTTCTTCTGTCAAGATAATTTATAATCCAAATAAAATTATCAAATATCTTGAACATCTGAAATATTACTACCTATATTATCAGGATTGTGTACTGATGTGCCTGGCAAGTTCAACACTGCTTGTTCAACCAAGCTGCAGCGTATCCTTGCTTGTCAGTAAAACAGACTTGCATGGTAATGTTTTGGTTTAATATTGTACATATATTTGTAAAACTATATCAGTCTGTTTTTGGTAAATGTACTGCCATTAGTGATAAATCATACAGGACAAAAATATCACAAGTGACTGGCCTCAATCATATGACTATTTCAAGCAAGTTCACGAACTGTGACTTGCCCTGAATGATAATGATAAAACATGGTTGGTAGTGAGAGAAACCAACTCATAATTGCCATTGAACTGCTGACAACCTGGTTTTATGGACATTGTATGAGGTTCACTCCTTGTCTAGTGGAAGCAAAGGAGAACAAAGGTTTCGGAGGGGGGGTATTAAAAAACAACACAAGACACACGAGATTCCATCAGGGCATTAGAAAGTGAGAAACTGATATCTGCCGCTTGAAATACCTGATCAGGTCGGCAATATGAGAATCTGAACCAATGGCCAGGCCTTGTTAATCTGTATTAAAAAAGGCTGCCCTATAAGCCCTTGATAGCAGAAACCGAGCATTGACTCTTTTCAAAAAGGAAGAGAATAAAATCAGCCCCTGTACTCTTAGAAGGCCAGCTAGGATTAACTCATTTCCTACTGCACCAATTGCAAAAGATTCTCCAAATGGCATCATAGATCATTTCTTGGACTTAATGATGTAACTGGCAACTTTGTTCGAAAACTCGTTCTGGCAGATAGATCATATGAGATAAGCCGAGTATGAGATGGAGAATCTATGTTCTGTTGTGTAGAAGAAAGGCACAGTGCTGCACTAGAAGGCCCCTTCTATGCTGGTCTGCAAGCAGGTCGAGAAGATTGCTGAACCATTATTATTGGGGTCACAGACAGGCTACCAGAAGTTGACAGCACACTGTCACATTCAGTATGCATCGATGATCATGCCAGATAAGCTAAAGTCAGTGTGGCCTTAGGTAGACAATGTGCATGTGTGTGGGAGCACAGAGGTATAAGTCTATGAACAAAATTTAAGGTCTACAAAGTCACTGTGTTGCTGATCCTGCTGTATGCTTGAAAAACCTGGATTGTGTACAGATGCCATGCTAAGAAGCTGCACTGTTTTCGCATGGGTTATCTGAGGATACTGATGATGATAAGCTGACAGGACAGAGTCCCAGACACTCATGTTTTCATACAATCAGGTGTCAGAGGAGTGACTACTAAATAAGATCTTCTACACCAAATTGACGGACAGAAAGTGAACTCAGGGTGGTTAGAGGAAACATATCAAAGATTTCCTCAAGTCATCCTTGAAACACTTCAACACTGCCACAGAGTCTTAGGAAGATCTCACACAGGATCACTCCACTTGGCAGAGTCTCATCCATACTGGAGCTACCGATTTTGAATGGAGAATTTCAGAGGCAGTACAGAAGTTTGAGCAGCATAAATCTCATAAAAGCAGCACATCCTCTATTGATCAAGCAAACCCATGTGGCATCTCCTGTCAAGTACACCACAGACAGTTCAGAGCACAAACTGGCTTGACCAGTTAGTGATGTCATGGCTGTTTCGAATGCAAAGGATGAACAACACAAACATGAAATTCAGCTAAACAGATGAGGTCCTTGCTTTTAAAGAACATGTGAAATCATGCTAAAGGGTGGGGAGGTATTAGTGAACTGATATCAAATACATCAGCCTTGAAAGCATCCACTGCCAGGCTCTCTTGTCTGGGACTGGGTATATGTAAAAGGGGAACTTGTTGTTTACCCTTGTTGCAAACAAGTTCACAAAGAGTCTCTCCCAAAGTCTGAACAGGTAATTAGTGCAGAGACAATTCCATTAGAACTATCTTACCCCTCCTGGCCAGACTGTCTGCCAAATTATTCTTTTTTGCCAGGAATGTGGCAAATTCAGAGGATAATCCCTTTTGAGGTAGCCCAAAGAAGGCGCTTCCAAACCTTCGCAGACTGAGGGAATCTGTGCCTCCTTATCATCTGAGCTAAACAACCACTGATGGGTTGTCAGAGGAGACCATCACACATGACTAAAAATGCCAATGGGTATCCAGGTACTTGGGTACCCATGTGTTACTATGGTACTTGTATACCATATACAAGTTTTCTGCTAGTGCTTGTAAAGGCAATACTCACTCTGTTTTGAAGCATACAATCCTTTTGATTGAGCCATAAATACATGTAAATTTTCGGTGCCAAGCAGAGGTTGGCCTCTTCCAGTAAATAAATGACCTTAAGGCCATAGCTTGTTTTCCCATGTAACAACTCTCTCACTGAGCCACAAGTGTGATGCAGTGGCAAGTAACAGAGGATGGTTATTTGATCTTGCCACACAACTGACATGTGTTCAGCTGCAACCCTGAATAGATTTCACAAATTGTATGATCATAGTGTTAGTTACAAAGCTCAAGCTCAGTCTCTAAATAAACAACTACATATGACAATGAGGCCAAGGAATGGGAGTCAGATGATACTTTGATGACTAGACCATGACAATTTACAAGATGATGTTGGAGGATTTCAGAACTTTATCAGACAATGAGGATGAATTCTTGGATTTTGTATCAGATGACATTAGGCAATGAAATTTACAGGATACTGTGAATATAAAAAATGTGGACTTAACTTCAGGTTTGTATACATTTAATACAATTCAGAGCTCAAAGAAAATTTTTTTAGACACAGACCCAGGGCTGGTGGCTTAAAAAAGATAACAAGCACTGACTTCCACAAGCCCAACTCCAGTTTCCATATGCCCAAATTTAAAACAAAATCATATTAAACTGACTTGTGTGATTATTTAAAAAATTTCACACAGTGTTTTTCTCCAAGTCCTGACATCAGCCATTGTCTAATTACTCTAACAATGTCCTTCTTAATCAGCAGATCAGTAATGGTGTTTATGTTCATTAGCATCTGAAGTGTGTCTTGATTTATACAGTTTCAGTTTCTGTTTACAGCTTTAACATTGTTCATATGTGATGCATAATTTGTTTAACCAGTATTTCATTACACCATAGTAAGTGTGAGCAAGGGGCAGCTGAAGTATTATTCATTCAACTTTAACTTCAAACATCTGGAATAACGCAATAGCAATTAAACAAGACCCACAAAAAATACACAAGCATTTTTGCCAATCTCAACTCTGCCAAAAGGTTGGCCGACTTTCATAATCAAGGAAAGAAAAGCCAACACGACCACATTTGATCCCTTTATTACTTATAATACCTCAAACAAAACATCCTGCATTTGGCCTAAACTCTCCAGATTACAACAATAAAGGAACCACTAAACAGCTTGTCATGTATACACACTGGCCTTAATTTCCATTATACAGCAACACATCACTGCACCGGTTGCAAAAATTGATGGGACAGTTCCGGTAACCACTAGACTGGTTGTAACTTGTTTCTGGTACATACGTATCCAAAATAGTGTTTTAGAATCACATGTACATGCATTTTAACTTAAAGCCATGTGAGCACTTGTTAACAGTAACCCAGGCAATCTGTTCCCCATTCATAGGTCACATGCTTCACTATCTACACAAAGTTTAGAGCTTTCAACAGAAGTATGATAAGTAGAGATCAGGGATTGTGCTGGGCTTCACCAATGTCGCAAATTGTGATTATTTTCCTTATGGGTTACAAAATATACCATCTGGCAATTTTTTGAGTGACAACATTTTAGGCTGTTAAAAATTGTATATACAGTCTTGGGTTTTGGAGTGAAGAAATTCAAGGCACCATGACAAGGAGCAGCAAATCTGGATATAAAACTGAACTGGAATCTATTGTTACGTAAACAAATCCTTTGTTCATATTGACAAACTGCCCTAACACAGCATTGTTGTTATCATAATCTGCTTATGATGATGTCTGGCCTTAGTGCTCTGTGCTGTAAAATAACCAAAATACTTGTGCTACCTGACTAGCTACACTTCTGAAAGTGGGAATGGGAACGACTGCAATCGACCAGACAACGGCATGATTTTTCCTTTTTGTTCTGCAATTATTTGATGCTGCCACAGCAATAAGGAGCAAGCATTTGTTTAGTCCTTCAAAGAGGGCCTTTAGCGGTGCCTTCAATAACACATGCACCTTCATCAACCAAGCCAAAGACCTTTGATCAAAGGAAATCAGCAACAAACTTAAATTAAAGCACTGTTTCATTTTTCATAGTCATTGGAACATACTGATTATGCTGTGAAAGTTTCCTGTTTGCAAAAAAAAGGTAATGCTAATGATTGCTATCAATGGTGATGTAAAACCCAAATTAAAGTTCTAATATTTTAAAACAATAGATATCTATAAAGGTGGGGCATCTCGCAAGAATGTTTGTTAAACTTTTTAATTTGTGCACATGTTTCCATTTCCCTATGAATAGCCTCATCCCCTTGGTGGCCTTGGCATCATGTTAGCTGTCTCTGGCTGACTAAAATCTAGGCCAATATAAGTACATGTACATGTAGCAAATAAACAATTATACAGCCACGTGCTACTAGGATAATGAATATTAAGTGAATTGTTTCACAATACATGTTTGTTGACAATGGGATATAGATCAAATGAGGACAAACATTTTTTATATATATACATGTTAGCTGCATTTTCTAATGGGATTTGACTGATACATGAATTTTCTAATATATGATCTAATACTCGAATCATAGATTCTTCATAAACATGTACATTATTTAACACATTGTAGTGTGTACTACACAAATGTAAGCTAATACACAATCGTAATTCAGACTAGTTGTCTTCATTTAATCAAAATTTCCCATTTTTTTTCTATCTCTGTGTAAATCGTAGTCACTGAAGACAGGTCACCTCAAAAATTTCACTTGTATGCAAAATTTCAATTTATTTTCAGCCCCCTCACCCCTTACTTATCTAAACATCTGCTTATGTTGACAATATCACCTTGGTCCCAAGGGTGTTGAGATAAATGAATAGTATTGTATCATAAAAATGGCAACATTTTATGAAAATTGGTAACAAAATATTGCAGTTGGTGATTGTTTTGGTGACAACATTTTTAAAGCCAGCACCAACCCTGGAGATCTTCATAGGAGTAAGGGGCATACATGGGGACAAATATGAATAATTTACTAGTCTTCAAGCATCTTCAAAATAAATTTCCACATTTCATCAACATGATCAAAGTTTTCTCAGGCAAATTAGTTGTTTATTGTTTTGTTTTTTTGTGACATGCCCGATAGTCACCTCACTTAGAATAAAGGAGGGGCCCAATCTGAAATTTGAAGGGCCCTGGGCGTCAGGCTATCAGATTTTTTTGAGCACTGCAAATTCCCTTTGATCAGGTACCCAGGTAACAGATCATTAGGACTGATGGGTACCTGGCATTAGTTTTCTAAAATTTTGACAGCTTCAAATTTGGCAACATTCCCTTGAAGGTCTAAGAACACTGCCCAATTTCCAAATTGTTCATGTAGAGGCAGCCTCTTTCCAGAACCACAAACCCTGAAGAATGAACCCTTCTGGCTCCAAATGTGCACCCCACTTGGAATGAGATGTGTCTGTGTTTTTAAAATTTTGTGGAACTAGACTGAATGCAAATTAAAACAGCAACACTTTACCTGCCCAGTGAGTCTTTATTTAATATGAATTAAAACAACAACAAAACTGACGTTTCAATCACAATGATGTCATTAATACTTAATGCTGAGTATTGGAATGAAAAAAAAACAAAAAACCCGCAAGGTAATGTGAGAATAAAAAGAAATACTATCCTTTAAAAACTTCATCGCATTTATGAGTGTGAGTTCACCAGAACTCAAATATATATGTATGCTGTAATGTGACCACCTTTCACAAGACGCGCTCTGCAAAAATAACATAGTTGTTGTTGTTGTTGTTGTTGTTGTTGTAGGGCTTAATGCCATTTTTCAGCACACGATAGGCTATACATGGCGGCCAGTATTAATGGTGGAGGAAGAACTGGGGAAAACCCCGGAAAGAACCACTGACCCACGAGAAGCTACTGGCAAGCTTTCTCACATATCTACATTGGCCGAATCCGAGACTCGAACCCACGCAGACAGAGGTGAGATGGCAGTGATCCGTAATGGAGAGTGCTTTAGACCACTCTGCCCATAAATAACATAGAACAAAATATAGATTTTGGAGATTTGTATCAACAAAAGAAAATGAGGCCACAAATCAATCCAGCAAGGAGAAGGAGACTAAATACCAACCTAACTTAAATTAAACAAGTCACAACAAAAACATTACCCCCATACACTGCGGGTGGGGAGTGAAACTTAAAAGGCAAGGTTACAAATAAATGTAACCTAAAAGGTCAAAAACTCTCAAAAGAGCTAACTCCAACTAAGGAAAACATTTGAACTATACTCAATAAATACAATGCACATAAAAAAAATGTCCAATTTGTGCTGTATGATGCAAAGCAAAAGAACATTTGAGCATAATTTGCATTAACTAAACAGAGATACCTGAAGAAAAAAAAAGGATGAGGACTACTGACCTTGTGTTGTATCATAAGGTCAACTTCCAGAACCTTCTGGAAGTCACCTTGTAGGATGATAAATTCTTATTAAACAGATGAGGGTAATTTCCTTTCTTGAAAGGGTAAACTATGCAACAGCAACAAAATATCTATTATTGATATTAAAATTTAGGCTGTCCAGAAATTGTTTACACTTCAGAAAATTGTACAGAAATGTGGAAAATTAAAAGATCTAAATATTTATATTAATTATGCTATTACTTAAATCAAATGCTATCTTAACCTCCCACCCTTTTAAATTCTGAAATAGCTTTCTTTTCATATAAAGTGCAAAACATGCATTTTTCAAAAAAATGAACAGGTATAAACAGTCAGCCAAATTACCAATGCTTGCATCATTGACTCAATATCATCTCTGAGCATCATGATAAAAGGAAATCCAGAAAACTCTTCAGCAACTTGCAGACACGATTCTTCGTGCCCTGTACTGATTTTGGAGTTTGGTGGCACAGCAACACTTTGCAGGTACCAACCCACATTCAACAGCAGATTCTACCTGAAGAAAGAAGAAAACTGTTTTCAGAACACATATTACAGAAGTTTATCGCCAGCAGATATCAAAAGATACCATTATATTAAAATAAAATTATTTTATCTTGACTGAGAGAGACAAAAGGAAAAAAAAGGATCAGAGTACACTGAAATTTTCTATGGTACTTCTGAACTTAGGTGTCTTAGTTCTCCCTTCTATTGTTTCTCCAACCTGCAAAAGGTACATGTAGTTTCTGCATGTTTGAATAACAATGAATATTGTTAAGCTTGGTGAAAAATACAGAAAATCATATTTAAATTTTATGAGTCCTAAAGTTTTTTTGGGAATACAGTAACATCAGCATCTTTATTAGTACAAATATGTCCACTAGCAAAAGCCGTATCATAAAACATGTTGTTATTGGTAAGTCAATAGTTTGCAAATGAAGATGCCTCACTTGTTTTTAACTTTATCTTAATCTTTACTAGTCCATGGAACAATCCAATAATATCTGCACACAGCAATACTGTTCAACATTTTGTTGTATGATTCTGCTTATACATTATTATATCATATATTTAAATTTGTTTGTATCAAAAATTATTTTATGATATCAAGCATCAGTGATGAGTACTCTACCACATACAGCATGATACCCTACCAACATAATCTGACGTTCTTTTCTTGCCCAGAAATATAATGGACAGAAAGTCAACAGGATTCTTTCTGGGGTTAAAGAAACTAATGTCATTAAATTCTTTTACTTACAAATTAAGTTATAAAAAATGAAATGCTTGGCCAAATCTATTTAAGCAACAGCATCTGCTGAAGCAACTTATGCCAAATTAGTGTTCTTTCAGGGTCAAAAAAAAAAGTGTCCAAAAAAAGTGTATCAAATTTCATTGAATTAAGTTGTTATCATGAATTTGAGTTATCGTCATGGAATGAAATGCATTGGCTAAATTTTTCTTTAAAAATACTGACCTTGACCTTGGAGTTACTGACCCTATAATGAATAGGCTATTTTCATTGGGCAAAGGGAAACACATGTATCAAGTTGCAGTGAGTAATTTATGACATCATAAATTAGACTGTATTCAATACATTATAAATTAAAAAATAAAATTAGATTTCTGAGATCATTAAAATTATTGATATTATCAAAAATATGATTACTGGTTAATGTCATAAATTCCACACAATGACATAAAATTAAAAAATGAATTTATGATATGATAACATGAATATATGATATCATAAAATACCCAGTATCAAAACATTGCCCCATTTGATTCCATAAAATTGTATCGTAATGTATATTTATTGTATGATGTAGTTATTCCATACCATATGTTCAAATTAACAATATCAATTATTATTTTATACCAATATTTTAAAAAAACATTCAAACTTTTACTAGGCCATACATTGAAAAATATGATACAATATATTTTTAACATATACCATAGCTTAAAATTTATTACATCATAAATTTATCAGCATTTTTCTGTAGTCTGAACTGTATTAATATGGTAAAACTTTGCTGATAGTAAAAACATGGCACTGAATTCTGAATTTTTGTACCCTGTAAGTGCAGCACTAGTACAGGTGATAATCAAAGTTTGAATTGGAAAATAAAAGCAATTTGTTGTATCATAAATTCAACACTATTCATAATATCATGAATCTGATATATGACAAGACTGAATTCATAATATCGTAAAATTTATGTCTGATGCAAATAAATTAAATTTTTATCATAAATTCAACAAATATAAATTCAAATTTGTTAATTTAATAAATTTGATAATATGATAACTGTAAAATAGATTTAATAATATCATACTTTTCAATTTAATAATTTTCATAAAATACCTAATAAAAAATTAAACGGCATCCTGTCCTACAATCTCCTATTTATGACCACTGCTTCACTGATTAAATCATGTACAGTGTTTTGTGTGCTTTTTGAAAAAAAACCCTCTGTATCCTGTATTTTATATATATTTTCATGCTTACTTCATAAAGCTCTTGATCCTCTACATTTGACCTCCTACCCTGTGGACTCGGGTTATGTAGAACAGTCCAAATGAACCCCTCCTGTCATAAGAGGCTACTAATGCAGGCAACTTTTTGTCCCATGATGGTGTTCTAGCCAAGGTCTTTTTTTTAAGAATTTGATCGCTATATAAATATATTATAGTAAAAGTCACAGGAGTCATGTATGCGCATTTACTTATTTTAAATTAAACATAAATTGTTCTTTTAAAATTTAACACTAATTTTCTTAAACAGAGTCTATTCAATCCTGATGATTGAATGCTCTGTGCCTTAACTGTCATCAAGAAACTTCAGGCAAAATATTATTTATTGCTATGGACCTTTATAATGGTGGCCATATACTAAACTTGGGTCAAAACACAGTGCATTGAGTGGAATAGCAACAATATAGGGTAGAACGAATTTGTTTATCAATATGTGAAGCTTTCATTGTGGCATCACAGGACGTGACATTCAATCCCGATTGTTCTGGATCATACCTTTAGGTTCATTTTGTCCAAAAATGTCTACATATTTTAACACTGATTTTGCTGTATGCACTTCTCGAGGCGTCTAAATAATGACCTTCCAAAGGAATATGGATGTATAAGAATTCAAATGAAGTAAATATCTGCTACTCAAAGGTATGTAGAATCAAATTCTTAAAAATGACACCCATTAACCGAGTCGGTGTTGAATGCCTACATGACCTGTGCGACTGTTACTTTGAAGGATTTTACCCTCTCCAGCATTTTACCTTTGCTGTTGCATAAATTAAAATTTGGGATACCCAAACTTATTTAGTACTATATGGATATATGCTGCTGTAACGTTAAAAACCTATATACATATATATAACTACTCTCTTACTACAAGAGCAATGTAATGATGGGAGTGGGGGGTTCTGGTACCTCAAACTTTCAGGTGTAAATTAAGTTTCATTCCGAAATAACATTGATCATGTTTCAGTTAAAAAGACACTATATAAAATAATCTCAATCCTTTAACCAAGATTTAATCAATGTTCCAGGCTTGAGCTTTTATAGTGAACTGCCGGTAGGAATAAAAGACTCCGAGTGATCGCCTATCATGGGAGATAAATCTTACATTCATCACAGTAACGAGGTGTTAAAATAAAATTATTTGATAACTAATTTGGTCCGGAACAACACGTGGTCATTGCTGTTGTGTCATCTATACTTGTTTAGTCTGACAATATCAGATCATTTTGGAAAATCTCATACTATCATTTCATCAGTCCAAATTTGTCAAACAATAATACATGCTAAGATTGTACTCAACAGATAAGCTGTATGTTGGAGTAAACAAACATGCAAATGAAAAATAAACCAGTTTGATATCAGTCATGGTTGTGAATAGTGTAGATTTTAAAAGTTTCTGAAGTACAGGGCCGACAAGAGGGGGGAGGGCAGCCGGGGATATATCCCCGGGGCCCGGGCCGAACAACACTTTTTAATTTTTTAAAAGAAAAATTGTTTTAACAAGAACTAGGAGAGACCCGGGTGTATCTTACTCCAGGGCCAGTGATCGCTCTCTTCGGCCCTGCTGAAGTAGCTAATATTTTAGTCTTACCATTTTGTATCCATTATATGAACACTAAGAAACTAACATATTTTAATTTTTATAATTTTTTAAAATTATATTAATTTTTGTTTTGGCGCAGTCAGTCTAGGACTATGGGGTAGGTAATAGAGGGGGGCACTATAGGGCAAATTGACGCGGACCACACCTCGTAGGAGGGAGTTATTGGTAGACATGGCATTGGCAACTGCAACAGCAATGGACATCTGCTCTTGAGGATGTGCGCAACATATGATCTCCTGATCACAAGCACCGACTTCCGTCTGCCCAACCGTAAGAAAACAACTTGGATGCACCCACGGTCTAAGCACTGGCATCTGATCGACTACATCTTAGTCCGTTGGAGTGATGGGCAGGATGTCCGTGTGACCAAAGCCATGTGTGGTGCTGACTGCTGGTCAGACCACAGCCTACTGATATTCAAGATGAATCTTAGAATTCAACCACCTAGACGTCCACAGGGAATTAAAGTCCCAAAGCGCCTCAACATATCCAGGCTGAAAGTCTGCAACACTGAGCAAGCTCTGTCTGAAGCTCTGACAAGCCAGCTGGAAACCATAGACTCTGATACCAACGACGTAGAGCAATGCTGGGCGGCCTTCAAACAGCTGGTGTACTCTACTGCGACTGAAACCCTTGGCATCACTGCGCGAAAGCACCAGGACTGGTTCGACGAGAACTGTGAAGAAATACAGTCCCTGCTAGAGGAGAAGAATCGTTTCCATCGTGCGTACAGCATCGACCCCAAGTTCGCTGAAAAAAAGATGCCTTCAGCAGAGTCCGCCAAGCTGTGCAGAAGAAACTGCGCGAGATGCAGGACACATGGCTGAGCCGAAAAGCTGATGATATTCAGTCCTTTGCCGATAGACACGACATGAAGAATTTCTATAGTGCTCTTCGTGATGTTTATGGCCCAATAACAACAGGCACAGCCCCACGCTTGAGCTCCGATGGCAGCACTCTCATAACCGAGGAGAATATATTGGATCGCTGGGCGGAACACTTTGACGGTGTCCTCAACAGACCCTCTTCCATCAACGATGAAGCGATCAACCGTCTACCCCAGGTGAAGATCAACGAGAGATTGGCTGACCCTCCAACAGCGCTGGAAACTCATAAGGCCACTGAGTCTGGTGGGCCTAAGCTAGTGGAAAGATTAACAGAGATGTTTTGTGGGATGTGGAAGCAAAAACGCATACCCCAGGAATTCAAAGATGCATCCATCATCCACATTTATAAAACGCAAAGGAAATCGTCAATCCTGCGACAATCATAGAGGAATCGCTCTACTCTGCATTGCAGGCAAGGTCCTCGCCAGGCTACTGCTGAACAGGCTCACAGAGCACCTTGATCATGGCCTACTGCCAGAAAGTGAGTGTGACTTAAGAAAGGAGAGAGGCACCATCGACATGATCTTTGCTGCCAAGCAGATGCAAGAAAAGTGTCAGGAACAAAATGTCCAGCTATACACCAAGTCCATGAAGGACTTGACTAAGGCATTCGACACTGTCAGCCGGGAAGGCCTTTGGAAGATCAGGGCCAAATTTGGATGTCCAAAAGTTTTCATTGATATGGTTAAGCAGTTTCATGACGGCATGCTTGCCAGAATCCAGGAAGAGGGTAACTATTCCGAACCTTTTGCCGTTACGAATGGTGTGAAACAAGGATGTGTCTTAGCCCCTACTCTCTTCAGCCTCATGTTCTCCGCCATGCTGATGGATGCTTTCAAGGACAGGGATGTGGGAGTCTGTCTCCGATACCGTCCTGATGGGAAGTTGTTCAACCTGAGGAGGCTTCAAGCCAAAACCAAAGTCCAAATTTAGAACATTCGCGACTTCCTGTTTGCAGATGACTGTGACCTTAACGCCAGCACGGAGGCAGGCATGCAACAGAGCATGGACCAATTTTCCACAGCGTGCACCAACTTCGGACTCACCATCTCCACCAGCAAGACCGAGGTTCTGCATCAGCCAGCTCCTGGAAAAGATTACCTGGAACCATCCATCACTGTCAACGGTCAAAAGCTCAAAAATGTGGACAGGTTCACATACCTCGGCAGCACCCTCTCACAAGCAGTCCACATAGACGATGAGGTCAACACCAGGACTGTCAAAGCCAGCGTAGCATTTGACAGACTCCGCTCAAATGTCTGGGATAGGAGAGGCATCAAGCTCGCCACCAAACTTAAAGTCTACGCAGCAGTTGTTCTCACCACCCTTCTCAATGCTTGCGAAACCTGGACTGTGTATAGCCGCCATGCTAAAAAAAACTGAACCACTTCCACCTGAACTCCCTGAGAAAACTGCTGAAAATCAGATGGCAGGACAAGGTACCGAACACAGAGGTGCTCACTCAGGCCGGCATGACAAGTATCCACACCATGCTGTGCAAGGCACAACTCCGATGGGCTGGCCATGTTATCCGCATGCCGGAAGAACGCCTACCCAAAAGGTGTTCTGTGGAGAGTTACAGCAAGGCAAGAGATCTCACGGTGGTCAAAAGAAGAGGTACAAGGACACCCTCAAGGCCTCGCTGAAGAACTTTGGCACTGACACTGACAGCTGGGAGAGTGTCGCTGCTAATCGATCTGCTTTGCGCAGTCAAGTCAATGCCGGTGCGGCAGCCTTTGAGCAGAAAAGACTGGTGGACGCAGCTGAAAAACGTGCTCGGCGCAAATTCAGGAACAGCAGTTCCGCATATCCAAGTCAGCAACCTGTACATCCATGTCCCCACTGCAACAGACTCTTCCGGGCCCGGATTAGACTGATCAACCATCTCCGGACCCACCCCCAGTGAATTCATTGACATAAATGGTCCTCATCGACACCGATGGACGAACATCATCATAGGGCAATATAGGTTTTTACAGGGAAAAAAGGGGGTTTGCACTATAGGGCAATACGGGAATTTAACATTGGCTTTTTTGAGCCACTTGGGGACAATAAAGGGAATTGTATTGGGCCACTTGGGGGGAATATAGGAATTACATAAGGCCACTTGGGGGCAATAGGGGAATTAAATTGGGCCACTTGGGGGCAATATTGGAATTACATAGGGCCACTTGGGGCAATATGCGAATAGAACAGAGTGGAACTGTCTAGCCTCAAGGGGAAATGGAACAGGGTGAGACTGTATAGCCTCTAATGGAGATTGAACAGGGTGGGACTGTCTAGCCTCAAGGGGAAACGAACATGGATGGGACCACTGAGATCCAAGACATCACGGCAATTGGAACAGCGTTACAAGTGGCTGACCTCAATTTGGGTTACATAGTAACACTGCTGGAAATGGCTGACCTCAATTTGCACACGTGTGCAATAGGTACCTGTTGCATAATGACTATATTCTTGTATCCGAGATTTATATATAAAGCATTACCTAGACCTGAAATTATGCTGACTGTGTTCTTAAATCTGCATAGTTGTAATGATGCTAAAATAGCTATAATCAAGGAAAAGACCAACGCCAAAATGGATGTGACTAAAAGTAACGCTAAGATTACGAAACTGTCCCAGAATTTAACGGAGACCAAACAAATCCCGGAACATTCGATTACATTGGTTTAGACTAAAATGGATAAAACCTAGTAACTTTTTATAGCCACAACTTCTATAAAAATCCTATAGAAAATCCCCAGTATCTATTTATAGCTATAACTTGTTGAAATTCCATTTTTGGAAAAACCCAGTATCTAATTATAGTTACAACTTGTGGTAAATCCTTTGGAAAACGCAAGTATAGTCTCATCTTTTAGTCAAATCCAATGGAAAAACCCGCTGATATTTATAGCCTCAAAATTTCAGGATCTCAATTACGTCATGGTACTTGACACTAGGGGAAAAATGGCAACAGTGTTGCGAGTGGCTGACCTCAATTGGGCGGCTACTGAGTAACAGTGTTGCCAGTGGCTGCCTTGAATACGCGCTCCTGTAGGTAGGTAGGTAGGTGAAATAGATTTGATAGGGACAAAGGGAGTTATATAGGGACAAACAAAGACCAACACACACACACACACACACACACACACACACACACACACACACACACACACACGCACACACACTCCAAACGTCATGTGTGTTAGCTTAGAATTTAAACGAAGATGAAATTTCACAAAATAGACTATCCCTTACATCACAAAAAATACTATCCATCACATCAACTATACCATTTATCACCCCCTAAACACACTATCCCAAAAGTCTTGTGTTTTAGCTTAGAATGTAAATGAAGATGAAATCTTACAAAAAGACTATCTCTTACACCACAAAAAATACTATCCACCACACTGCTGTGCTAGCCAGCATATCATACTCAATATCCAAAATGCCATGTGTTCGCTTAGACTGTAAGAGAAGGCGATGAAATTTCACAAAATATACTATCCCTTACACAGCAAAAGAACTATCCACCTCACTATTATATCATCCAACATCCCTATTCTATTCAACATCCCATACGCACACTATCACAAGCGGCCATTTTTAGCTTAGAGTTTAAGACAAGAAGATGAAATTCCACAAGAATACAACCTTATATACCATCCAACATCTCATTATGCACTCTATCCAAAAAACCATTTGTTAGCTTAGAATGTAAGAGAAGGAGAAGAAATCTCACAAACATAATATCCAAAACGTCTATACATTTTCCCTTTTCTACTGGGGTATTTGAAATATCAAAGTAAAAAGAAAACTAGCGCAAAAATTATACATGGGTACATTTACTAAAATTAGTACGTTCGGGAGACATTTTACTTTGTGTATGTGTTAACAGAGGACAATTAACGTTTAAATGCTAGATAAAATTATATTAAAATTAATACGGGAATATAAATCGAAGTAGCGAATGGAAATTAAAAGAAGAAAGCACTAAATTGGCTAAATACTGGCCAAAATGTTTCAGATACGGTGTGTGGTTGCTGTTATAAAATGCTAGAGATAACAACCTATTAACAGATATAGTGACTTACATTTAGGAGCGTAACGATCTGGTTAAAATCTTATCTCCACTATCCTACACGAAGATATGATAGCGATCGCTTAGCGGTCATATTCTGGTGACTTTTGAATTAGCCAATGGAAAAGCAGCTTTCAGAAATTTGAAAGTGAAGTGAATCAAATCGTTCGGTACACATTGATGCTCTTCAGTCATACTGCTCAGTCTCAGTTATAAGACTTCATGCGATTGGCTGTTAAAATTAGCGATTACATTAAAAACATAGGTCACCAGAGCATGACCCATAAGCGGTCGCTGTCAGATCAAATAATTTATTTGCCTAGAATACAAAGTGAAAATTTAAAAGGGACTTTCGGGACTGTAATTTAAATTCCAAATATTTGTAAAGGTTGTATCACAAGTCCAAAAGTATAGAATATTCCTAATGAATTTCAAATCTTGAATGTACTGATGTACCAGATCTGATGCACCAACTGTATTGATGTATCCCAATGATATCACCAGAGTGTCATATAGATATATATAACAAAGGATGGATTAAAAATAGCAACTCCTTGGATTCACAGCTGTGCTCATGTGATCTTGAACCGTAAAGATACCGATGCAATTGATGATAAACTTGATTCAGGCTTTGAAGAGATGCTCGAGACGTTGGAAAACTATACCAATGTGTGATCGGTATGTAGTCTTGACAGATGCATGAAAGTTCAACTGCATTATCACCCAAGCATACCATTCCGCGGGCCGACTTATATCCCAACGCCAAAATATGTTCCGCTGCGGTAGGTAATAAACGTGAAAACGATGACAGCCGATATTTTGCATGGGTGCTGAAGTCCGCAATACATCCCACGTGCGATAACACAGATCAGATTAGAAAATATTAACAATATCTGTATGTACTCAAGTTCGGCAATATAGAATTTCCTGTGGAGGTTAGTAAGGCTATACTCAAAAGGTTGAAGAACTCAACCACGTATGAGCTTGGGACAAATGTTTTAATGTGCTTTCACAATCCCTACTTATGCAGTGCAAAAACTCGCATGGGTGGACCGTGGTTGATATGCTGTTGACGGGCGAAATGAATGGTTCGGAGTCGCATTATCTTTTCGTAGGGATAAAGAATCTTTCCCAGTTGCTATACCGACGCTGTAAGTACCATGGTAAAACATATACATGTCAACGCTGCATGCACGTATTTACTATGCAACAGCTGCTTGACGGGCATGACTTTTATTGCAATGGAAGTAGTGAAAAACTGCAGCGTGCAATTATGCCATAGAATGGCAAAAATATTCTAAAATATATCGCGGTGCAACGGAAAATGAAAGTTTCGTAAGTTATTTACGCGGACTTGGAATGATTGAACGTTACATTTACTGGCACAACCAGCGACGTTCAGTCCAAGATAATGCAAATTGCCGAACAAGTCCCATGTGAGTTTTGCTACACTGCAGTCAGATACGACGGAGCAAGAGCGCCGACGATGCTGTACCGCGGAAAGGACACGGTAGAGTTAGTTACACAATAGCTCGATGTCACGGCGAAATGTACAAGGCAACAACTTGTCTCACCAGCAGACATGATTATGACCATCGATGACATTCGCGAGTTTTCCAAGGCAAGACAAATTGATCTGCAACAGTCCCTTTAGCTCTACCAACGAAAAAGTCCGTGATCATTGTCACATTACTGGCACTGATATAGGAGCTGTGCAAAGCACGTACAGAATGAACCACACTTGTTTCGAACTTGAGAACTAAGTGCAACTAAGTAGTTCGTAATTTTGAAGTTATATATGCAGTTGGGTATATTTATACAACAAATCCATCGAGTGCCGAGATTTTGCCAACGTGCATGAATGGGGCCATATATTCAATATAAACAAGATGAATAAGGATATGTGCATAGTCTCAATTAATGAGTTGAAAAGGAATTTTTGAATTCACGAACAATGTTGTGTTTGGAAAAACAATGGGGAACCTCTGCAAACATATCGTGTTGACTTTGAGCAAGTCAAGCAAGCTGTTTGACGGCGGACTCATCTCTGTGCACAGCTTAAAAGTTAGCTAAAGTTGACAAAGTCAAACTAGATTACTAAAATACTAGTTTTATGATAAGATCAAACTGTGGTACGGTGACCACATCAAGATGTTGTAAACGAATACGGATTCTCTGCTAATGCATGTCACAACACATCTGTATGCGGACATGGCTGAACCATGTTTGGTAGGTAAATTTGACACGAGTGATTATCCATAGGATCATTCGCTGTTTAGTAATGCCAATAAAAAAGGTTGTTGTGTTGGTAAGTTCAAAGAGTATGGGGGACTGAATCCTGAAATGTACTCGATCGTGGTCGGACCGCAGAGAGGTACGAACATTATAAAGGCGAAAGAGTTCCCCGGGTTGTTGACGCGAAGGATCTTCGGAACGATATGTACGTGGAACGTTTGCATAAGCAACGAGAGTTCGCACAAACAGTAAATCTGATCCGGTCAAAGAAGCATCGCATGGTGGTGTATTGCTGCACGAAGGTGAGTTTGTCTCCGCCTGATACTAAGCGATGGATATTACCCAACAGAATTAATACTTATGCAGACGGACACCACGCGATTGTGAATCAATTTACGACTGACATGCTAGCACATTAAAATAGACCTTGACGGTAGTTCTGTATCCGCGGAATTGACTTGAAATTTTTCTTGCAAATATGCTCTATTTGATGGTTTCGCTGCACGTTCGCTAGCGGGCACCAATAGTGACATATAGGCTGTCCCGGAAAATCAGTTCGGTCTGAAAGTGTAAATCGATGGACCATACCGGGTCAGTAGCGTGATATTGACTCTTACTAACTCCCCCGATGCATACATATCCGGAATCAAATTGTTTCTAAGTGAATATAATACAGGTGGATGTGCAACTGATTTATGTGTAATGGTGACAGTCTTCTGCCGAATCGCATCAGAAAGTTTAACTCAATCAAGCGTGTGATTTCATTACTGTGTTGTTATGACTGATTGAAGCTGCATGCAAGACCGTTCTGCGATCCGAAATTGAGCACTCTTACGCGTACAGATGTCCGAATGAATAATCATTCCGCAAGTGTACGGATAAATTGTTTCACAATGGCTTGATCAAGATTTATGCCGACATATCCAAGACGAACAATCATCTTATGTTTTGTTAAGAACACATCAGCGGCTCATACAAATTCTTTACTTCAATCGACCTGTAGCAGAGGTGGCAATGTTAGTGGTGAAATACGTTTAAGAGCATCTGCGACACTTGCTAAATCATTGGATTACAACAGCTCCGTTTCCTTGTATCTTCTGGCAACATCTATGACGACTAACGCGTGTTGTTAAGTACGCCCACGTACCCAAAACCTGTGGAAGAAACATACGATCAGCCTGATGAACTTCGTTAGGTGTTATCACATCAAACCATCCACGGGAAATCTTCCTTGGCACGTGTAGGTCAATTTGCCACAACGGTTATTGAGCCAACCATGCTTGAGCAATGCCATAGGTGACTTTTCCGCGCTTGCTAATTTTCCAACAGCTACTTCACCCTTTAAATAACCGCAAGGACTGTAACATGTTGCGGACAAAGTCCACTCGGATGCTATGTTTTCTTATTCATGTTTGTTTATTTCTTTATTATATTAATATATTTTAAGCCCAATGCATAAATTTTGTCTATCATAAAGTAGCGCGCTAACGAACATGCGAGGCGAAGCCGTCCTAATGCAATCTTAGCCTGCACATCTCCTTTGATGATCCATCTATCGATTCTTTCTCCGACACCTGGCCCTGCACTCGCATTGTAATCATGCACGAGAGCTATATCAGCACATTTGTCGTACTCGAATGTCACTTGATCCTTGGTACGCGAGATCATGTCGGAAACATGCAGCATCGACGCGGTTTATAGTTCTTCTTAGGGCTTAGGCCGATTGTTAGAATCAAGTCACATAGCCAGCCACGTACCAGGCCTAAAAGCATGATTAAGGTCGTCCATAGCAGAAGCTTCCTCGACTGTGGACAAGGAAAAGGCAAGAAAGCATGATTGTGTTATACAACAATTGACATTCAATATGGCATCATGAATGAGAGAAGGCTCCTATATTTGAAAAGTTCTGCTTTTACCATCATTAACTTCTATACGCAGGCAAAACCCAGACCACTTAAGCATGGTGACATGTTTCAAAACTCAGTGCGTTAATCATTGGTCCAGCTGGATCAGAGAAAACCCTAGCTGGTGATCAATCTAATCATGTAATAGCTAACGTTGTATCATCTGTACATGATCCCATCGTCGACGGACATCAACCATGTTTTGATATACTCAGTGATTTTACGGAAGCGCCTCAGTCGTCGCCAAGAAGAAAAGCTTCCACCGTTGATTTCTTGTCCACAATCGAGGAAGCTCCTGTTCTGGATGACTTTGTTCCGAGAGAGAATAATTTTGTCGTGTACGATGATGTAATGTTTGAACGCCAAGACAACCTCACGAGAATATTTTCCCCAGGTCATAACAAAACACAGACATGATCTATGTGACTCAACGATATGCACACGTGCCTAAAGTGATTGGGGACAACTGCAACAGGCTAATGACATTTCGTGATATTGACGCGCATGGTCTTGCAAACATTGATTGGACCTGGAGTGCGTATCGACCGCTCGTGGGATGAATTTCTGAATATGTGTGCAGAGGTCACCCAAGTACAATATATTTTTCTCACAATTGACATTGCTAGTGGACCGCAGAGCGGTCTCGGCTCTGGGTGAACGTATCGCGCGGATTTGGGCTCAGCAATTTAAATACCATGATAAACAAATACAATGACAAATCCTCGAGCGATGGTATAGCAGAGGCTTTAGGTCGACGTCGCAAAGCTGCACGCGATCAACAAGAACTTCTACACAAGTATATGGATACACGCAAGCGTGTCAACGATACGTTACAGTCGCGACAATACGCATGGAAAGACCTCATAGAGGGATTCTAACAAATGCTTGCATCTGATCAAACCAACAAAAGCAACAAAGGAAATTTTAGTCAAGACTGCGAAAACCGCGAAAGGTGTTGATAATATTAAGGAAGCCATAAGAGAAACTGTGAAACAGATGGAGTGCTGACGGGAGCAGAGGAAGAACAGGGTCTAATTCGTAAGATAGCCAAACGGGTGAAAGACATTAAGAAATCCACAAGGGCAAACACAGAGACCATCGAACGCTTGCCAAAGCAGAAGGCCTATATGAACCCAAAGAAGGCATTGGAGAAATTGGAGAGAGCGTTGGTGTGATTGAAAAAGGTACTCAGGTACTTGACCAAGACGTTAAAAAGGCACTTGCGAATATTCGATAGTCACCACCACCCGCGCACGTGACAATGATGGAATCACCACAACAATTTTTTTAGTGAACCAAATCGTCAGCGGATTTTTGAAAATCCCATACGTGCCATTGATTACAGACCACCTAACCGGGGCAACCAGGAATACTACTAAACTTCCCACTGGTAAGTACAACATTATGTCAATCAAAGATGACATTCAACAGAGAATTTCAATGGTGACAGGAAAAGATTCTAAGCTCTTCATACGTGTGCAAGGACACACATTCAGCTCTGCCATCTCGATCGAATCACCAGTGTATGGTTGACGTTAAACAGTCGTCGTTAAGAAATGTTGTGGGTTGGCCAGAAGAAATATCCGACGACAAACTATTCTTAACCATTGGATGTAATATCGCACCAAATATAAACCAATATCACCACCACGATACATGCTAATCTAACACACGAGGCTATTAGTAGCAGTTATAGTTCAGGTTCGGGAAGTGAACCTTCCACAAGCATTGCGTCGCTTGATTATATATTACTTGGATTCTCCACAAATGTTCCAAAAGATTTTCTGCTATCAAATACTCACTCGCATGTATATCTTTCATGCCACAATCCTCCGTTGACACACCTTCATTTTCCTCTTGTGGACCATGAAGGGCATATGCTAGATCTCCCCCGGGGGGGGGGGGGAAACCTTAACAGTGCAACTGTACAACAGAGATCGACCTTAAATTTAAACATAATGACAGTCGCGCGTTGACGTGTCAGACGTGTGTATTGTTAACGTGAAAAATCCGTTTACGCGGTATATTATGAACATGGTCATGGTGGTGTTGTTCGTGGAATATTGACAGGATCGTCAGAGTTATTGAGTGTGCATTTCGCGAGCTGCACCAATCGCTTAACAAGTTGCAATGAGAGTAACTGATGACATCCAAAACGTTGCTGCGGATCGGTTGAAAAATCTGGGATTGCAAGCGGTCCAATCGATTCGAGATTGATTACGGCGATTAGTGACTCGGGCACCATCAAAAGCAGCTACGCTTTTACAAACAGTTACACTTCCATCAACAACAATGCCAGCTCAGGTTGGTAAAATCATCTATGAAATCTGGCTGATTCAGTTATTGAACATGTTGCAATGGGAAGCAGATTGCGGTTGTTGACGAGGCCTAGGTGTCAGTGGTGTATTAGACGAAACCGAAAATGTACATTGATACTATAACATTTATTAATACATCGATATCGCGCCTCTGTTAGTAGATCAACGTATCCTAGATTTCCAGTATCATTCGTACCCAGCTAAGTACCCTAATGAACAAAGAATAGAATCACAAGTGCCTGACATATCTTTGTATTGTTTTATAAATCAATGGCAAACTTGTGCATGATGACGACGCCTGTACCAATTACGCCCTCTGTACCAATGTTGGATTTGTCAGCAATAGAATCATTGCGTTGTTTAGCAGCGCACGATATCATTAATGGAAAAAAAAATCGAGGCATTCTCGACAAAGTTGATGTTGTCACGACAATTATCGGACTAGCAAGATACAACGATGATCACCCGAGATCTGTTGGTCAGTCTATGATATTCACAAGGATGGACCCGACCATATGCAGATCATAACCCTTATATCAAACGTCAACTTGCGTCAATTTCTTTGGTAGACCCAAAAACTCCAAGTATGCCTGCTAGGTATGATGTTTGTGGCGCCTCTCTGATGGGTTACACCAATGACAATTATAATTATGGATTCACACACCGTCGAGGTCAACTTCATGCACCCCCAGCAATGTTTTCGTTTGCGATTCCTCTCAGTCATATATTTGGGTTTTGCAGATACGTTGTCACTGTTATTTTCGCAGCCAAACATACATTCATGCTTTATCGCAAGGGCAACAGCAACGATGTATTTGGCATGATGAGGATGTTGATGATGATGGCAACGCTGTGTTGACAAACTTAACATTGTAGATGTCTTTACTAACCCCTTCAGTCGCTGAAGAAACACGTTTGCTAGCATTTATCGGCTCTGGAGGCACAATATCACTATCATTTCACATACCACAGACTCGCACGAAGCCAGCGATCAACATTCATGGCAAATAGCTACCCAACGAGGCATTAATGCACCGAGACGTGTTCGTGGCACTTCAAGGTATGGCTCGTGTAAATGGCGACAGTTCCCTAGTAAAATGATATTTAACAATTTAGCACTGCCAAAACTATTTTAGGCGATTAAATGGCTATTAGGAACCCTCCCAAGAAATATTGCTGGACTTCATAAACAATTATGTCGCACGTGCATCTCAAAAGCTGTGGTACGTACATGCACCGGTCTGAAAATGTTGACAGAGGTCTGTATATTTCCAGGAACGACTTTCGCACGCTGTGCCCGATTTATTACTTTTCGTTGGAACACATGACCATGTTGAATCAGTCTATGGTCGACATGCACTTTTCATACAGGTGTAACTGAGATCTCCGCCACTGGTTACAGATGTATTGCTGTGAATATCTCCCATAAAATGATGTTGTCGGAGGACACGGCCGGCCGCATGAGACCTACTGACCAGCCGGTTGAAATTTAGTAAAGATTTCTAAAATAATAATTGACCGCAAACGTTTTCAAAATATATTGTCTTATCGTGAAGTTAGGATTGGCCCTAGTCCAAAGTACCTTGCGAAAAATGAGAGCGCAAAAAGAAATGATTGCGGGGTCACATTGAAATTTTTTCCAATAAGGTTCACTGGAATTATTCCAGTGTGGTTAACCCAAACGCAGATTGATATCCTCAATATGGCCAAACAAAAAGAAATCCCACCTCAGAGACATTAACGTAGTTCAGCGTCATTGATAATCTCGACAATTACATAAATTCTGCAGTATGGGACCTGCACTCCAAGACCAATGAAACCAAACTAGAAAAAGGCATGAAGCGGGCAGCAAGGTTTTGTCACGGTGACTATGGACGAACGAGTAGCGTCAAAACATTGCTTAAGAATCTTCAGTGGGAAAGACTTGCTAAGCCGAAGTCAACAGAACAAGATCATCACGATGTACCGGATCCTTAACCAACTGGTTGAAATACCGACAACAGGGTACTTGATCCCCGTAACAGCATCAACCAGAGGCCATGCCAACATATACAGGTACCATACTTTTCTGTGGACGCATAAGGAGGTCCTTTTCCCCCACGGGCATCTGTCTTTCGAACTGCTTGCTAGCGACAGCCATTACAGCTCCTTCCACTGAAACCTGAGGACCCCATTTCTTAACATTGACACCGTGTGCTTTTTTAACCTGTTTTTAACTTGTACAAAGAGCCTTTCTTCACACATGTACATAGTTCAGCACAGTGCGGCTATGCATGCATATAGACGACGCACTTAATTAGAAGATGAAGATGAAGATGAATTCCGGAATTATATCTCTTCGAATACGTTTATACACGAGATCCTCCTATTATTTGTTCAGTTCCTTTATGAAATATAAAAAAACTAGATACTGCAAATATTGGACGCAGACAGTAGTGAAGTGGGCCACTTTGGCGTCAATAGGAATGTCCATACAAAAATTCCCTGGGCCACTTTAGCGTCAATGGATAATGTCCATACAAAACCCCTGGGCCTCTTTAGCGTCAAGGGAAAGTTTAACATTGGGAATATCGGACCTGTATAGGGACACTGGACACTGGCAACAATGTTGCAAGTGGCTGACCTCAATCGAACGGAACAGTGTGGCAAGGGGGGTTGACTTGAATACGCGCTACTGTTGGGACAAATAGAAACATAGACAGAGACATAGGGTTTACATATACAAACCATTTGTATGTAAAAAACAATTTAGGCACGAGAGCAAATCTTTTCGAGGCAATGGAGTGGCCCTGAAAAGGGTCTTTGAGTTTCTGCTTTTTCTTCTAATTTCTTCTTCTTGTCCACCATCACCTCAATTTTCGCATCACATATTTCTTCTTCATTTCTTCTCCTCTTCTTCCTTCATCCTCCATCTCCTCGTTCTTTCTCTCTTCTCATTTTCCTCTTCTTTTTCCATCTTCTCATTCCATAATCTCATTCTCTCATTGTCCTCTATTTCTTCTTTTTCCTCCTTTTCCTGTTTAATCAGGTAGCTTAATATGTCCTTCCCTTTCTTGAAATTATTTATCTTCAAGCGGTGGGATCTATACGTGCCGTGCTCCATCCTGACTAGCATTTCCTCTACCATGCATAGGGTGTCCACCACCTCTTGCAATTTTATCATTACTCCAAAATGGTTGGTTGCCATTTTGTATTTAATGTTGAATGGCGCCAATGACGAACGCTTTAATTTATATGTCTCAAGCACGGACGTGATGGAAAACATTCCTCTTACCAACTACCCATATCACCTACCAAACAATTCACAAGGATGAGTGCTAACTTGACATAAATGTTTACATAAAAAAACACTCATACTAACAAAATCACGTTATTTACTATCAATACATTGTGGAGAAGGAAAGTTTTTTTGTATATAAATCACACCATTACCTACAATCACCTCAGCAAAGGTGTTAGTGTTTATAGTGACACTACTCCACATTCACACAAAACAAACACTTATAACTGTAGGGACAAGGGTTTAAGGAAAAAGACCCACACATAAACGTATGAGCAAGCAACCTTGCACACACACACACACACACACACACACACACACAATGAAGTGTTTATAGGCACACTTTTATTTTTGAACTACAAACAAACACAAAGACAGACAAATGGTTTGGCAACTTGAATAATCTCTTTTCTAGAGATCTGGTTAAATCTGATAGGGGCTGTTTTTTAAAACTCCAAATGCACCTCTTAATGTGTGCACCTTCCAGGCCTGGCACCACAGACACAACGGCAGCACCAGTCATTCTCCCAGCTTAGTCTTGCTCTTGTGAGCGCAAAGGCGGGGATGAGTGGCCTCATCATCCCAGTTTTCACTCTGAGGGATGGTGAAGACTTCCCTCTGTCTTCTATTTTGTAACTGGGGATGATGAGGTCCCCTTATCTCCTGCCTACGCTGCGGCTTCCACTCTTGCCGCTGTCTCTCCAACTCCTCCTCCCAGTTTTTCTACACATTCAAGTTCTTCTTCGTAATTGACCAGGATCAAGTCTTCACGAAGGATGTTCACGTGTTTCATGTATTTGGGGCTTTTCTCGTGAATCATCTGGAAGTAGCGGGAAGGATCTGACAAATACTCCGTCTTAGGTAGTGCCATTTTGAGCCACAAGCAATTCAACATCACTTTCGCAAACGATCGCCTTCTTTCGTTCTTCTAGACGTGTTCTAAAGTGATGCCTTCCTGCTCCAAGTATTTCTCTTTCAATTTCTTTGGTCTTCGGGAGTGTGGCACCAGGAAGGATAGCCACTGGCTTCATGTTTAAGTTTCAAAAAGGCATCCAAGTAGTCTGCGAAAATGCCTTTCTGAGTCTCGTCGCCCTTGTGGTACTGTTCTGTCTTGGGAAAGTGGTAAATTTCGTACGCTTCTAACAATTGGTATCGGTCGGTGGTTCTTTCCGGGCATTTCCCGGTTTCTTCCTCCACCATTAATACTGGCCGCCATGTATAGCCTATCGTGTGCTGAAAAATGGCGTTAAGCCCCACAACAACAACAACAACAACAACAACAATTGGTATCCCAGGTCCAGAGCTTTAAACAATTCCACGCTGACCCACGTTCCCGTCAAGACGCGTTCTTCCTGGGTGTGCTGACAAGGTTGGTCTTAAATGCACGTTTCGGCACAAGTACGGCACAAGGGAAACATCAGTTTTCCTTGGCAATGGTGAGGTAAAACGGACTGGTACAAGGCCGTGGGAGGTAAGACTTTGCACTTAATCAATCCTTCGTATTGTCGAATGTTGTCCAGGTCGATGTGTTCCGTCAGCAACTGCGGGTGTCCTGCGGGAAAGTGACAATATTTGCACACGTAAGGATACAACGAACACACATCCAAGTATTTGATTTCTTTTCCTTCCTCCTCGTCGGCGTTGTACAGTAAACAGGTGGCATTCGTCCGTCCTCCGTACAAAATATGCCGCTGGTTCAGAGGGTCCACCAGCTTGTAGCTTTCCACGACACGTTTAAACTCAGGATCGGCTTTCAAATGTTGATTGTACTTGTGTTCCCACATTTTCACCCCTTTGGTATCCTTGCTGTTCCAACTTCAAGCGCCGTTGACAAGTGGCCTTGTACAAGTCTTCCATGGTACGTTGTAAAAACTGATTTTTAGTGTCACGTCGAGGATAACAGATGGGATATTCGTGAAATAAGCAACCGTTAAACTCGTACACAATCTTGGGGTTTTCTAAGTCCCAGCCATCCACCGAATACCTTCCGATAGTCTTTTCACCTCCTCCGTTTCGGGCATGATGGATCCATTGGTCTTCCTTGTCGCACAAGTAATGTAGTCAGCGTAGGGCTTTCACCGAGTATTGACGTTTGACAAAATTGGTCGTCTGAGGGCGGATGACAGCCAGGGTGTTTTCGGGCATAAATCGTTTGCGGTACACTAAGGAACACGTTTTGGCAATGGTGCAGGCTGCTTTCAAAGGATCGATCCCTCCGTGTTCCATGAACAGTTCTCTAAATTTTCCATAGCAACACCGTAAAATGTCCACGTCGGAACGTCAATACTTTAATATTTCTTCCTGAAAGTCGAAGGGGTCTGAGGCGTGAGTGTGGTACCAAGCGTAGAAAGCTTCTCGTCGTTCGGTGCTCATGTTGTCAGGGTCGTAGTAGTGAGCATCAGGCAAATGGGGCAGAACGGCGTGTTGATTGGCTTTGGTATTGAAAAAGTGCGGAAAAATAGCCTTGGCCATTTCTTTCATTCCAAAAGGTTTAGGCATTCGGCTCAAAGGCATGGCCAAGAAACTCATCGAATCTTTAAACTGCACATGCCCCACTTGCATGGAAATGATTTTGGCTCCGTTCAAAGTCACTTTAGGACGTTCGATGCTTTGTTCCGTGTAGTATTTGAGAAGAAATTGCCCATCGTATCCCGAGAAACTGTGAGCCATCACCTTAGCATAACGATGACAATCTCCATAACGTTCGATGTCCTCTTGGCTCCACGTCTCGTCGATCGGCTCTAAGATGCATTGGGCGAAATCGGTCAGCATGTTTGGTCCTCGAAAGATTTTTTTTTTACGTCCTCCAGGAATCTTGCTGCAGTGGCAGCAATGACTGAAGATAGGTTCTTGGATGCACTTCTCGCACGCTCCATGAGCCACGCAGAAATTAGGAATGTGAATGCCAGTCTCTTGCATGCATTCGAAATCGAAAAAGATGAAATTGCCTTTCTTCTGGTCATCTTCCTCTTCATGTTTGGATTCGTATTTTTGAATGAAGCATTCGTGTTCCAAGTCCACGATTTGGCGACAAATGTGACATCACTTCTTTCCTGAATATACGTGAGCCTTGCCATTATTGGTACGTATGCCTTGTCAACAAGTAGGACACAATCTCAGGAGTTGACAGGCACTTTTCTGCTGTGAACCTTGCGTCTTCAGATGTTGCTGGTAATAGGTAGCGCTGATAAAAGTGCGATGACAAGCAGGGCAATGCACTCGTTCAGGAGTTCTGCTTCTCTTCGTTGTTTGGCTCGGTCCGATTGTTGAATAGTTTTCCAGGCTCTTTTCCATTCTGCCGTATCGTTTTTCTCGGCATACGTTCGGCCCACCACGATAGCCCTGGCTAAACACGTCTGGTCTTGAGGGTTGTTAATTCGGACGAGGCTCTTTTTTGTGCTGCGAAGATCGTGGACCAATAACACCTTTTTGCGTCCGGTCCCTTTCGGAAGAGAAACGTGGGCCATGTACAGTGTCGCTTTTCCATCGGTGAGGTGAAACTTGTCGTTGGATTGCTGTACGCGTTGATTCTTGTCGATGACTTCGGAAGGTGTCAGTTCTGATGGCCTGCTAAATTCGGTCCAAACAGGTGACTTCGTGGTAAATGGAAAGTGTCAAGCGATCGTCTTCTTTGGCTTCACATCGTTGTTTCAGTGCGGTTAACAAAAAATCCCACACATCGGTGAGGAACTCTTCCGCTTTCTCCAGCTGTACGTGGGACTTGAAATCTTTAAACTTCACTGTGTACGTGTAGGCTGTGGTTCTAAGTTTTCTAGAGGACCGTTTGTCCGTCTCCCGAATGTGGTAGTACTTTTCAGGCGTTACTGAGGGTGAACTTTGTTTTTGTGTGGACTCCCTGGGCTTGGATTCTGGCTCACTCATGTCATCTTCAAAATCGCTGGCATGGATTTGAGCCAAGACTTCAGCTACTGTGCGAGGCGATAGGTGACGTTTCTGCCCCTTACTTTCCTCTCCTTTCTCCACGAAATGATGCGATCGTTTCATCTTGATTGCAAAATGTCAAATGACTACATTTGAAACGTCATGGTTCCCT